>CAJNDV010032456.1:18523-35659 GCA_905221635.1 Symbiodinium sp. CCMP2456 | reverse complement strand
GTAGCTGTAGTAGTTGTAGTTGTAGTTGTAGTACTAGTACTAGTACTAGTAGCAGTAGTAGTAGTCGTCGTGGTAGCAGTAGTAGCAGTAGTAGTAGTAGTAGTAGTAGTAGTAGTAATAGTACTACTACTACTACTACTAGTAGTAGTAGTAGTAGTAGTAGTAGGAGTAGTAGGTAGTAGTAGTAGTAGTAGTAGTAGTAGTAGTAGTAGTAGTAGTACGTACGAGTACGAGTACGAGTACGAGTACGAGTACGAGTACGAGTACGAGTACCTCACGAGTACGAGTACGAGTACGAGTACGAGTACGAGTACTAGAAGTTACTGCTAAGGCCGCTGTTCAACTTGCATTATGGCATCGGATGAAGGTAAGGGAATGAGGTCTATAGAAACTTGGGTCTCAGAGGCGGCGGCCCTGCAAACTCATCACGGCGAGGCCCAATCAATAATTCGTATTATGATTATTACAATGGCATTCAGACAATGCCGAATAATAAGATCCGCACACCCGAACCCCTAGAACCCCAAAGGGACCCAAGTTCTAGGGCTCTTGGAGACCATCTTGGTTGTAGCGAAGTATCTTCTGTGTACACTGGCCATGTTCGTGGCGGCTCAGGCTGCTCTGGGACGCCTTGCCAGTATTCCCAAGTGCGAATCGGCCAAACAGTTCCTGATCCCTGATATGAGCCCTTATATAGCACAGTATAGTAACCCATTAAGTCCCCGAAAGCTCGATGTACTTTAATGTATACATATAAATATAAATATAAATAAATATAAATAAATATGAATAAATATAAATAAATATAAATAAATATAAATAAATATAAACAAATATATATATATATATATATATATGAATATATAAAAATCTAAATACATATAAACAAAAGTATATAAGTATAGATACATAAAAAAAAATATAAACATAAAAAATACAAATAAATATAAATAGATATAGATTATATATACACATACATATACATATACATATACATATGTATACATATATATATATATATATCATATATTACATATATATATATATATATATCCACATATGTATATATATATATATATATATATATTCGTAGTAGCGTGCCTATATACGGGGCCGCTCAGCTAGGCAACTGGGGTTCGGGGGGGGGGGGGGTCAAACTCATGAGACGGATCCAGCCCTTCAGGAGGGCACAAACGGAAGAACCCGACTTCCATCACTGAGAGGTAAACCTACCTAAAGATACATAAGACTACGATACATAAGACTACGTGTATATATATATATACACATATTTATGTATCTATACACACATACGCACATATGTATTTACATATATATATATATATGTATAAATATAAATAAATAGATAAATAAATAATTAAATACATAAATTATATATATATATATATATATATATATTGATTCGACTGTTTAGAAGGCCTCACAGTGACAAAGCTAGTATCCCTTGCAGCGACCCGCTCGGACCCTTATCGCAAACATGAAGAGGAAGCCGCAGACCTCGAACTTGAACCGAGGAGAAGCCCAGCCCGTGATGTAGGGGCCTCAATACTTAATTCGAGTAGGGTTTGGGGGCGCATTATACTATCATTCTGACATTCTAATAAGGAGCCCCCAAAACCCTATTCTAATCATGAAGGCCCCTACATTAATCTTCACCCCTCCAGTGTAAGCTGGGTCCCCAATGGTGCCGATTGAAGCGTAGCCCAAAGGCTCCATGTGCCTACATAGCCTATGTTTTGGCCCCAGAAGCCCTCAGAGAAACCTCTTGAAGGGTTCCTCTTTTATACAACGGCTTTTGGTTTTTAGGCTCCCTTAGGGGTTCCTTTCCAGAGGAAAGTCCATACCTGAACCAGGACATGGAGCCTTCGTGCAAGATTGCAGTAAAGTGCAGTAAAGATGTCCTTGTGGCCCCCGAACCCTGCAGCTACACCGCAGTCTGTATCGTTACTTGGTGCCGGGCGTGATAGTGTCGCCGTCCGGGATGGGAGGATCTTTGGGCAGAAAGGTGCTGGGGTGTAATATAGGAGCCTGATTAAGAAATCCTGGGTCTTCAAATTTGGGTTCGTAGTATGAGCCCTAATATGTTGTGGTTATAGGGCCAGGGTTCTTGATCAGGTTCCGACAGTATCATGGTGGCTTTCTTGTAGGGTTTGCTTACAAGGGAGGCTCGTGGGATTCTGCCTTCCAAGAAACCCCAGTTTAACAGGGACGTCAACGAATTTTGGGAACAACTACCCAATCATCTTACAACGCCACGTCGTTCTTTTGATTCTGGTGTACCGCGCGCGACTCTTGATGGCCTTATTCTACATACCACCCAGACCTCTAATCAAGAGCATGCGACCGTAGCAACTGACCGGCGTCCTGGTAGACCCTAAACCCGAAACCCTAGAAGCTCAAACCAACTCCCCTATACCCAGTAACGTTTGTGTTGCTACACATGGAGTTTCTTACAACTGAGGATACCTGATTTAGGGCTCCTGTTAGTAAGGATCGCTGCTGAAAGGTGTGCGGTTGGTAGCAAGGTCCTGTTAACACTGTTGGTCCTGTTAACACTGTTGGGACCTGATAGTCATAGTGTGTAGGGCTTGGGATGTAGAAGTTCGGAATGTTACAGCTTCGGGTCTCGGAGTAAAGTCTACAGGGTTTATTAGTTTAAGGGTTCGGGCTTCTTGGGCCTCTACCACTAGTCAGAGCTGTATCACATTGAAACGGTCCGCAGGCTGTAAACGGTTCTTGAGCACACTCAGCGTGGTCAACCCTACTGACAAGTCCACTAATAAGCGTTCATATCCTGTCCCTGCTTCTTTCTGTAATTTATGTCCTTAACATGTTCCCTGGACCTGTTGCAGCCCATAGCCACCATGGGAGTTACCCTAAACCCGAAGCCTTGAACTCCAAACCCTGAAGCTTAAACCAAGCCACGTCCTAACCGGAGGGTGCATTCTCCACGAACAAAGGGCTATGTATGTCGAAAGTTTAGAATAAAGCCACCTTCATATGATTTGAGGCATATTCTCTTGAACCACAGAAAAGACTGTTTCCAGTTTGAGGAACGCTCCTTATACCAATCATCGGACGAAGAACGATAAAAAGTTTGAGGAGTATCCCCTGGCGAGGGTGCATCGGCCTCTCTAGGTACCCGACACTCTAAAACTTGCCACTACTAACCTGCAAATGCTACCCTAAACCCTAAACCCTAAACCCTAAACCCTAAACCCTAAACCCTTAAACCCTAAACCCCTAAACCCTAAACCCTTCCGACACCGAAGAACCGAATCACCGGAACCTTTGATCCTCACAACTTCACTGACCCCGAAGACCTCATTACACAAAACCTACAAAGCCCTCCGAAGACCCTCATAGCGGCCCAAATACAGAGAGGAGAATAGCAGCGATTTCTAGGAAGAATGTTGGTAATTATTTAGGCCCCTCCCTAAACCCTAAACCCTAAACCCTTAACCCCTATACGAACTGCCAGCGAGTATCTTATCAGGCACACCGGCTGGCAGGGTGCCTGGGCTCAGCGCCAAGGCCCGCAGGCTACGGAGAGTCAGGGGACTTCTAAGTGCGGTGTAAAGATGTTGTACGGTTTAGGGTTTAGGGTTTAGGGTTTAGGGTTTAGGGTTTAGGGTTTAGGGTTTAGGGTAAAGAGGGACTCCGCAACTAAGTGAGATGACAGGACAACTCACCGGTAAGGAAGAGCCAAGTAACCCTAAACGTTAAACCCTAGGTTTCAGGCGTTCGAGTTGCAGAGTTTTGCGGTTTGGGAGTCTTTTCGGGCTGCCGGGGGGAGGTCTGGTTGCAGGGTCTTGGGGTCTAGGGCCTGAGTGTAAGTCGCGAGTCCTTCAGTGTTACCTAAACCCCCCAAAGTAGGTAAAATAATGGCCCAAGACCTCCCCAAAAGGCCATAATTCTACAGAAGTCTGGGGTCCGGGGTAATGGATTTGGAGTCAAAAAAACCGGGAGCGTCAGTGCTTAATGGAGTCGCAATCACGAAAAGCTTAGTCGACCCGCTGCGGCCCATTCCCCGCCCTGGAAAGGCAGCCCTAAAACCTAATCCCTAAACCTTAAACCCTAAACCCAAAACCCAAAACCCTAAACCCAAAACCCCAAACCCAAAACCCTAAACCCTAAACCGAGTGCAGACAAGGTGCGACCTGGCAGATCCCCATTTCAGCCGGCGTTTTGCGGTTTAGGGTGTACCTACCTGAATGCATGAACTACCATGACCTGGCTCATTTTTTGGGGAGATAGATCACACCCAGCTACCGTAAAGCGGGCTAGAGGGATTTAAGTTTTGAGGTTCAGATTTTGGGGTTTAGAGGTTGGGGTCTAGGGCTTAGGACTAACTATTTACCATACCTGCTTCATTGTGGTGGGCATAGTCGCTACGGTGGTTGAACGATGCGGTGTCGGATGGGTTTGGTCGTGCTGACGCAATACGTGAAACAGAATGCTGGCAGTGAACTTCATCTTAGCAATGTGGTCAGAGTCATTGTCAGAATAGACCTATCAAAAGTGGTCATGTGCAATACCGCTCATACTCGTGCTATCAACAACAGCCCGTATACCCAAACCTTAAGCCATCTGCGAGCCGGGACATCTTGTGCGATGCCGTGCATGGTAGGCTGGAGGTTCGACTGAGGAGCTTATGGCTTCTAACATAGGGGCCTGACCAATTCAAAAAAGGTTTTGAGGGGTGTTACACTAACAGAAAATAAGGAACCCCAGCAGAGTATTGGTGATTCTTAAAGCCCTGATGTTAGGTTTTGGGTTTGGGGTCTTGGGGTCAGTGGATAGAGCTTTGGGTGTTTGTCCATAGTTCTGCAGGGGCCTACAAGGGGATACCATAACCGATCATTCGCACCACTGTTCTGCCTTGATCAAGCCGTTAACCCTTAACCCTCCTCTTAACTCACTGCTGTCTGTCAGTGGTATCTGGTATATCCGAGCTGATGTTAAACCCACTGGGCTCAAAACAAAAAGGCTGAAAACGTGTACATGCTTTTCCGCGCCGCACGCGCGCTCGTCCGACGCCTGCCGGCGAGGATCCAAGTCGCAATGCTAGGGCTTAGGAGGTACTTATCCGTTTTTTGGGAGAACCAGTCTTATGGTTAGAACCCTATAATATAAAGTGCATGGGTTACACCGAAGACGAAGGAGCAGACTTTGGGCAGCGGCCGGGAAGCTCATCAACTAAAACTAATGTACATTTTCCGGGTTTAGGGTCGAGGGTTTGGGAGTTTAGGGTTTAAGATAACTTTCAGGAGATTTGCTCAAGAAAACGCAAGAAAGGGTGAGAAACGGGCTTTAGACGAAAGAGAATCTTCTGCAAGGACTGTGTTTGGTGGCTCATCCTGGGTCCTGCATACCCAAGGGCTCCTATGTAGTTCCTTTTTGGATAGTACATTATAATTCCTTACCAAAAAACCATAACCGACCCAAAATGGAACTACATTGGAGCCCCTGGGTAATAATGATGATTGGGGATGTGGAATACGACCCATACGGCATACTTCAACTGCAGTTTACGACAAGAAAGACAGCTAAAGATCCCCAAAGAGGACCCGAATCTGGAAGAGACTCGAGTTGGGTTGCTGCTCCTTTCACCCCGCCGCATATATGTCGTACATCTCTACATGCCAGGGTCTCTGTTTGGATCGCCATGACTTCTCCTTATGCGCACGACCTGTGAAAACATTCGAATGGTACAGAAGTGATTAATCCCTGCAGTGCTAAACCCACACACTTGCGGGGCTCGGTTTGGGTTTGCATGAGGTCTTGGGCCATCTGGACTGCAAGGTGTAAGGCCTGGGCAATATACTTCCAGCTCCAAATTGAAGGCGTGACCCTGCCGAACCCACGTTTCCCTAAAATCCAAACCCTAAACCCTAAACCCTAAACCCTAAACCCTAAACCCTAAACCCTAAAAGATCCCGCGGTGTGGGGGATATGGGTCTGTGGGTTGGGCCTTTCTGCGCTAGGTCTTGGGGCTTGGGTCCCCGCGAGGTTTCCCAACCCCCAAAACATGGACTCTAAGGAAACAGTTTAGGGTTTAGGGTTTAGGGTTTAGGGTTTAGGGTTTAGGGGCCCAAAACATGGACTCTAAGGAAACAGGGACTCCAACATAGAACCAAGACATAGTAGGATGCTTCTCATACGGAACCCTTATTACGAGGTAAACCTACCTTTTCGAAAAACAAAAGCAACAAGTCCTGGATGCCTGCTCAGATCGGGGACCAGCGAGCATCGATGTAGTCGATGACCAGGAGAAACAGCGCGGACCTCAAACCCAAACAAACCGCAACCAATACAGAGGCCATAACACTTCGTGACGAGTGTTTGCTACGAGTGTTTAGAGTTAGAATAACTCCATGAAGGAGCCCTAAGGAAAATATTGTTGAACTGTCAGTAACAATCATGATCTGATTGGTTGCAGGGTAGTAATGAAATGACATAGCGGGGCTTGTGTTGAGACCTTACAAAGACACTAGGTGTTTGCAAGACTACATTATACTGTACCCCTGCAAACCCTTCTGAACATGACTTAGATGAGGCTTTGACAGCCAAAATTGCCATCCTTGACCTCAGTACCTGGAGTTATTGGGTACTTTGGATCAGGCTGTGGGGCCGGGGGGTTCAGGCCACCTGATCTCTCTGAGCCACTGAGCAGCGGGCCCGATAAACCAGCAGACGACATAGAAACGATAGGAGTTGCTGTTCTGGATGGCCTGGGCAACCATGGGTCCGGATTTAGGGTTTAGGGTTTAGGATTTGGGACATGAGGGGGAAGGGTCCCACCTAGCACAGGGTCTAGCGTTTCGGGTGAAGACTGGGGTTCGGAGTGTGGTGAACGAGCAGAAACAGAAACTGATGGATGCAGGGGCCTTAATAATTACCTATACTATCTTGGGGGTTCCTTATTGTATTTATAGTATACCCTATACCCTATGTTAAGCTATCTGACCACCTCCGCATGCATCCAAGCCACGAGCTTTTCATCCAAGCAAGTTCAATGCTCAGGCCCTCGCCGCGGCGTGCCCTCTAGGAGACCCAATCTAGGGGCCTTAATAATTAGAATAGGGCTTTGGGACTCATTATACTTAAATCATAACAAGGACCCCTCAAAACACTATAATTTAAGCCCCTATGTTACAGGTCCAAAACATTCAGGGGGCTCAATACTTCGACTGGAGGGGGTGTATTATCCTATAGCTATGTACGGACTTTACGAGTATACTATGTCAAATCATCCCGGCCCTTGAATATTACTCCACCAGATGCTATGCTGCAGTTGCGACAATCCTAAACCCAGGTCCCTAACAGCCGGGTGCTGTTCGGACGGCGCCAAGCCCGAAGTAGCATCCCTTAATTGCGAAGAATTCCTTCTTAAGAAGCACGACTACAGTTTTCAGGAAGTTTTAACTTTAACCCAGAGGCCCCATGTACAGAATTAAATCTATACCAAGAATAATATGAACCCCTTAAAGGCCAAGGTCAACATTAGTTAGTCATGAGAGGCATATGTAGCCTAGCCGCAGCCTTTGAGGCATCCTTGGCATGAGTTCCATGGGAGGGAGGCCGAGGGAGCGTCGGCCAGGGTGAGGGAACGAAGGCATGCCATATCAGCGGCTGCAGGACTTCAGAGATATGGCATCGTCCGGCCACTGAGCCCCGTGAAGCGGTGTACCGGGCCTCTCCAAACTTGCAAACAAGGAAGCCGCGCCCTCCTTTCGTAGAGGCATCTGTCGGATCTTGGGCATATACATCTCTGTCTGTCCCCAGTGACAGGAAACAAACGCATTCGGCAGAAGATCATGGAGACACAGTCCAGATCAAGCCTGCCGCGATTTGGAGCCACGCAGAACTTCAGGTATCCTTCGTCAAGACTGAGCTTTGCTTACAGGAAGAAGGACCCCCGAAGAGGACCGCCACTCAACACAACTGATCGTGGTCAGTGTGTCCGTTTCGGATCTTTCGGTAACCCACAAAACCCGACAAAAACAGTAGGTGGCGAGCGCAGAGCCCCTATAGTCCCCAAAACCCCAAGCCCTGGATTGCAGTGTAGAGCCCCTACAGCAGCAGGGCTTCTGGATCGCCAGGTCTTGGCTTTGAAGACCACTATCCTTACTTGCCGGGTATCATGGGGAACTAAAGGTTAACCTTTGGGGTTATATAGGGGTTATATAGGGATTGTACTACCCCAAAAAGGTTAAAGGTTACCTACCCTACTACTAGGTATCAAGGCTCAGTTGGCCGACCGAGATCATCAGTTCTTATGCATAGACCCGACAGTCTTAGATCCAAGGCCCATCCTAAATCCTATACGACCCCTCACCCCTAATCCCTAAACCCTGATCCCTAAACCCCACTCCCCCAGGGAGAAGGTGGTCTTATGAGAGTCTTCATAGCTTCAAGGTCTTCCTGGAACTCTAATTACCTACAGGTTTCTGGATTCTATCTACTAATTACTGGGTAATGGCTGCTAAACTGTAGATACCCAAGGGCTCCTACGTGGTTCCCTTTTGGATAGTATACTATAATTCCTCCCCCAAAAACCATAACAGACCTAAAAAGGAACTACTTTGGAGCCCCTGGGTACTTCGTGACCTCCATCCCTAAACCCTAAACCCTAAATCCTAAACCCTAAACCCCTGAACCCTAAACCCCCCACACTAAACCGTAGATCATGAGAGTTAAAGGTTAGGTCTCAGGGTCTCCGGCCCTCTCCAGGTGCTGCTGCGCCGACTCGACGTATGCCGTGCCTTAGTTGGTTTAGGGTTTGGGGTTTAGGGCTCGCAGGGTGCCAAGACCTAAATGCGCTTCGGGTGTATAGGGTTTAGGAATCAGGGTTTAGGTTTGTAGTTTAGGGTTTAGGGTTTAGGGTTCAGGGTTTAGGTTTCTAGTTTAGTGTTTAGGGTTTAGGTTTGTAGTATAGAGATTAGGGTTTAGGACACAGCTACGCAACGACATAACCAATTGCTACCATAAGATCCGTCGGGTGGGTCTGCGGAGCTGGGGTTGGGCTTCACAGAACAGGAAAAGTGCCATTGCACGCATATTGGCTGTGGTCTGTCTTGTTTTATTACACTGGATGTTGGGCTATCCAGGGACTGCCAATTCTGTAACTGTTTAGGATCCAGGCGCTTAGGGCGTCTTGGAGTCGATAGGGATTGGAACAAGGTTCCTGGAAGAAGCAGTAGTAGTAGTAGTAGTAGTAGTAGTAGTAGCAGTAGCAGTAGTAGTAGTAGTAGTAGTAGTAGTAGTTTTTTAGTAGTGAGTTCCTTCAACAAATGCATGGCTGCTCAACAAATGTGCTCGTGAGTACAGGAAATTCGCACCAGGTTTCTTCTTGCTACAATCTGACCAAGAGCTACGCTACTTGTCCGTCAGCAGAACGGGGTGGCGATGGGCTACAACGACTCCTGAGCGACTACCTATTAAAAGAGATTCTGAAAATAAAGAGCATCCTAGAAACTCCGCCGACCGAAAACCCTGACCAAGGACACCGCCGCAGCCAACTAAGCGATTGCCGATGACATAATCTAGGTCGACCCTTTAAGGCTTTGGACAAATATTCATAAATATGATCCTCTTCGGTTCAATAAGGGATAATATCGAATGTTCCAAAGGCTTTATCGAATAATCTACAGCGTGCGGCGACACAATGGGCCAAGGTCAGGACTCTCTTCGGTGAGGTCGTAGATCTCATCCTTGGTGTGTTGCTGGCTCACGGTTCAGGGTTTAGGGGTTTAGGGGTTTTGGGGGGTTTAGGGTTGAAAGGTTTAGGTTTAGGTGTTTAGGAGGCTTTTCAATGTGAGCAGCAGTCCCTTCAGTAGCCAATCTGCTTCTCTTATTCTGGAAGATACCGGGCTGGCTTCGGAAGTGCGAGAAAGATTCAAAACGTAACCCTTCACATCGTCTGAACTTTGCAAACACAGTGAAGTAGCCAGGGGTTGAAGCCAAGCTCGCCGAGGGAATGCGGGTCTCGCGAAATGTCAGCCGAAGGTATACCCTACAGGTCCAAACCACGTAGGAACTGGGTGCGTTGGCTTAAACAACGATCTTTACTGAAACTACTTGTTCTACTTGCCTGGGTTGTGTTAATGGGGCTTTGGGTTGGCAAGTTCGGGGATAACATGACAAAGCTGCAGCAGCAGAGCAACCGCTGCCTGGTGGCCGCCATCGAGGAGTGCCCCCGCCCATTTTTCAGCGGTTTCGCAGTCTAGCAGCTCTGTTCAAGTGAAACATTCGTCGGTGCATCGATAAGAGACGATACCTGCTGTACTTCGCTATCGACCGCTCTAGATCTTTCTTGTCACATCGTTGAGCGACTCCTGGGCCAAAAGATAAAGTTGAATCTGCAGAAGGAATTCGATTCCGAATCACGAGCCGAGACACCTTTGAGCCATCGCATTGCATCTTCTTCGCGAAACGTGTGGTGGTGTCTCGGGTTCAGTCCTTAATTTCAGATTGCCGGTGATGCTCTGATTCACGAAATGCTCAGGATGCATCCGAAAGTCGCTGTGCCTGAGCATCTTTCATCTGATGATGGAAAGCCTTAGGTCTTAGACACACAAACAAGAAATTGCAGATCTCATCATCTTGCGGACTGGCAGCATGCATCTTTGGCCGGATGTGCCAATGCAGCTTGTTCATCCTGCATTGGCAACAGCAAAAGCCTAGGTTTAAACAAGCTCTTCTCACTTTAACCCGAGGGCCTCATGGAAATTTTGCACAGAATGAGGTGATAGCGGAGGTACTTCATGCCATGCCCATATATTGCATCGGCTGCTTCGGCAGTCCTGAGTTATGTATGATCAGCCATCTAAGATAGCAGGCTTGTGCAGGAGAAGTACCGAAACGAGCTGCAGGTACCGACCGTGCTTCTCGACCTCCCGAAACCATGCACATAGTGTTTGCCTCGGGCAATGCAGGGTTCAGGGATATTCAGGGCTTTGGAATCGGGTTGTTAAGACGGGTAGGAGCAACTCGCATAAATTAAAGAAAGCATCATCGTCGCTGCAATGAGCTCCAGTCGCTCATCGTTTGGCCAGTTATTTGTTTCATGTAGCCATTTGCAAACTTCGCGACCGGGTGCCATAGATCGTTCCACAGCCTTTTGCATACAGTCCCCCAGCCAATATGCGATGATCTTGCCGTTGTGCCCTTTGTGGCCCATGTGAGCCCCATGGGTTTCAGGCTTCCAAACCTTTGCTAATTTGAAAGGGAACCAGGTAGCATGCCCGAACAAAGTGAACGACAACATATCTGCTGAATTCGCCACAAAACGAACCTCGGCACAAACTTGGTTTGTGAGCACTTCTGACCAGAGTGGCATTGGAATGCTTTGAAATCGCGAAAGGCAATGACGAGCAGTTTCTCGAAACTTATGGTCTCGGTGCAGCCGAAATATCCATTCTCGACCAAGAACATCCTTAATCAATCAGAACTATGATTGGGACACCCATAAATGACACGATCCCTTATGCGACAAACCGTATGCACGGGCAGGGCTCAGCGTAGACCCATTAGCATCCTGAGCGATGCCCAGGTTCATGTTGTGCAAGCTGCAGTGGCAAATCATTGCAGCATGAAAACCATGCAGCCCCAAAAACGGACCTTAGTGCATGGAGCTGTGTTATGACGTCTGAGCGATCATAAAATAGCATCCGAGCAATCTAAACAGGGTGCCGGTTGCTGCAGGGATTCAAAGGTTTTGTCGCCGTACCATGTTGGCCACAAACGAAGCATGGGAAACAGTTGCCCCCTGCCAAGTTGGATTATCACCGAAGTCGAAGCAGCTGTGCGTGGCATTGGCGTGGTTCTCAGCATGACATCGCCAACATACATATCGAGTTTTCCACCATCGTCTAAGCCCCCAGGTCTGAAAGTGGTACTCCCAGTCCCCTTTAAATTCGGTGATTGCAAATTTGTGTGGTAGCAGGGGTCCTTCGAGGCTTCGGCCGTGAAAGGCTTCGTTGAATGATTCGACAATGGCCAGATATAAAGGGTTCAGGGTTTCTGGCCCCAGAGATATATCCGCATTCACACTGAACAGAAGCCACTGCGACATTCTTGTTGACTTGGGTCGCCACAGCGGTAAGCTCATAAAGCATCCTGTAACCTTAGCCTGATCATACCCCTGCCCATACCGAGCCGTGTCGCCGTAGATGGTCACGGGCACGTGATTGCCATCAAAGTCCTTGTTTAGGGCCCATATGCAAAACTCCTGGCAGTGCTGCCAGTACTGCTGGATGTCCTCCGGCCGGATGAATACCCCCAGCACACTGAACAAATAAAGCAGGATTCGATGCGGTAATAGCACCGGAATTTTCACCTCAACAACTTCGCTAGAATCCTGCTTGGCCTTTACCGAAGTTGTTACCATCACCGGCTCCTGTCAGGGTCGCACTAGTGTGTTGCCCCCAGCTCAATAACTTCAGTAGCCTATGAACCAAAGCTAACCCCAAATCATCCCTAGGCCCACCACTGGCAGCTTCATAGACCTTTGAAAGTCTCGTGCATTGTTGCCGCCGCTGAACGAGCCCAACTTGAGCAGCGGAGCTGGAAGCTGACCACGAGCATCCTCAAAGAACCGCCCAATGCAACATAAAACTTGTAGAGGTTGGTGCTAGAAACGAAGCCGACTAGTCACTGGCGAGCTGCTGTCACCGACGATTTAGCCGTTCTCATTTCCTTGCCAATCGAGGTATCCTCCGATGCAAAGATGAGACTTTATCTGCGTGGGCCTCGTTTTCGTGCAGTTACGGATATTGAGCCAAGCCACAGCTGAAGCGATGTTGTCAATCATATCAGCAACCACCTCGGAGTACTCGCCATCCCGGTCAGCAGCACCTGCGAAGCGGAGTTCGATGAGTTTTGATGATAAAGTAAGATAGATTGGAAGCTCATCACAGCGTAGATTGCACACTCACTGAAGCTTTGCATTTGTTTGTCACCGGTCGCAGCCCACCAACTCATGTCGCACGATTGCACGAAACCCCCGGCTCGCACGATGCTACTTGGCAGGATAACTGGTTGCAGCTCTGACAGACTGTCCGAGGGGCGGTTCGCTCCAGCAGACCCCCACCCCTAAGAGTGCATCTAAAGGCCCCTCGCCCTCAAAACAAAGTAGGTGTATGCTACGTGTAACCCGGATACGATCTAAGATAGGTTAGTTTCGGGACCATGCATCGATGCTCCTCTTAGGATCTAGTCTCCACCCTTCTTCTCAGTCTTCTTCTTGACCCCAACTGTAAGAGATCCCTCGGCTTGGTCCAAAATCTCCTTGGCAGCCGTCGTCTTCTGGGAGATCCGGTCGTCCTGGAGAGTGCGTAGCAGATCGAAGACCCAGCAATCACTGGTATGTTTAGGGTTTAGGGCAAAAAGGGTTTAGGCCAGAAGTGTCCTGAACCGAGTCCAAAGCAGACTGCAACTGGGTACGGGCTGAGGTCAGCCTCTTCACGACAGCCTGGAGGTCCTTCTTCAAGGCATCCCGGACAAGCTCGGTCCTGGGAAAGGGGCTTTCAATTAATGAGTTAATGTTAGATGAATTGCATTGGTTTTGGGGCCCGGACAATGAGCTGACTTCCGGGGACTCGATCTTTGCGGTTGCTTCTTTGATCTTGCGGTTCAGGATGTTGATGACCTGCAAAACAGATTAGGGTTTATGGCTTGGGACTTAGTTCGTTGTGCGTGAACCCCGCCTTCTTTCCCTCCTGCTCAACCTTGCGGCTTTGCTCCTTGTCCAAGTCCTCCTGTGTCTCCGTTCTGTTGAGTTTGGGGTGCTTCCCCTTCCTCGGCTTGCCCTTGCCCTTCTTCTTAGGCGTCTTGCTTTTGTCTTTCTTGCTTTTCTTGTCCTTCTTTTGCTTCTTGTCCTTCTTTTTCTTTGCAGAAGCACTGCTGCTGGAATCATCATTGCTGCCATCCTGCAACAACAACAACTACAAGATATAAGCCATGAGGTAATGCATCTTTGTGAAGTTGAATGTATGAACGGACAAGTTCACAAAACAATCTCCTGCGAGCCATCCGAGCTGGAATCGCTGCCGTGCTTTTGATGCATGCAGAAAAGCTCTTCGATTTCGTCAGTGCTTTCGTCCACCTCCTCGTCTTCGACCAAAACAAGGTATTGCTTGAGGCCTCCAGGACATCATTCATACACAGACGGGACGAAGATTGAAAACTATTGAAAACAGCCCTGCCTGGGAGATCGGGGTGGTCCCGGATCTCTTTCTCTGAAATTTCTTTGTCCGTCTCCTTCCTGATTATGATGGCGTCTACCACACTATCATCATTGAAGTGGGCCTTTAGCTGGGCTTTGGTGAGCCAGCGTCTGGCGGCTCGCTTTCCATTCTTGTGCTTCTGTCTGATCGTCTTCATGATATACGAGTTCTGCCACTTTCCCTGACACTGTGTGAAATCCTCGTAGAGGGTTGTCATTTTCGTCTTGCCTCAGAAAACAATTTTACCACTAGATGTTGAAACCGAACATGATATGCACTTCAGGCCCAGGCAATACTTGAACCTGGCTTGATCTCCCCAGGAGTCTCCCGACCTGATACTTTACATCATACGGGAAAAGAAGAAAGGTTTGACTTGATTGTCAGATCCGAGCCCAAGGCATTCATTGACCGATCGCCAGAATCTCATGTAAAGCTTGTGTGCCTGCCTCTTCTTCTCAACTGCAGTGGGATCCTTCTCGGACTTCTTGCTGTCAGCGTTCTCTCCACTCGTCTTGGGGGTCTCTGCACGGGACTTCTCGGAGCTGTTGTCGGCACCTTCGGGGGCCTTCTTGGGGCCTTTTTTGGGGCTGCTTGCGCTGGGCTTCTTGGGGCTGTGTGCGGCACGGGCCTTCTTGGGGCTCTTTTCGTGGCTGTCGCTAGGCGGGCTCCTGCCACGGGTCTTCTTCTGATTCTTGTCGGGGCTCGTGGTTCTGGCCTTCTTATTGACCGGGCTTTCCTTGGTCGTGGCTGCTGGCGGCGTGGATTTCGGGGTTTTCGTGGGCTTCTCGGCGGGGTCCTCGGTCTTTGCGGTTGCAGGGGAACTGGGCTTGTTGGCAACTGGGCTCGCCTTTGCTTTGGGGTTTCCTTTCTTGGCAAGTTTAGAACTTCGAGGCATCGGTTCGCTAGAGCTTCTTGCCGTGGCATGATCCTTCATTTCGTAAGCTGCAAGCTGGGCTTCCTCTTTCTCCTTCTTCTTATCTTCTGGCGTTTTGTTCTTCCTCTTGGGGGCTGGATTGGATGGGCCCAAATTGATAAGTTTCTTTGGAGGGGTGGCAGCATCCTTCAGCTCAGAACTGAGAGACCTCTTTGGGCACTTCGATTTGGGGTCGGAGTGGCCGTCATCAACCGACTTTGATCGGACCCGGTGTGGAGGTGTCTCCACCACCACGGTCTCTTGGGTGTCGGCTCGGAGGGGCTTGGCTTTGGCTTTCTGGAAGTTCGTCTTTCCTGTTGTATCATCGAGCTTGTTCGTCTTTTCTGTGGAATCATCGAGCTTCGGCCACGGGTTTTGGGCATCCTCGGTCTTGCTGTCATAGGACCTGATGAACCAAAATCAAGAGAACAATTTGTTGCGGGCAATCATCACGACTACACCGAAATACGAACCAAGCTCTAGGCCAGGACCGTGTGGATGGGGATTTCAAGATGCTCGGCTTCGAAGCCGGTGTAGCGGGAGCACTCGGGGCCCGGCCTGCCCTGGCCCGGGCTCTAGCAAGCACATCTTCCACTGTCACCATTCTAGGAAGCAGCAACCGACCCCACAAAACCAGGACCTCAACACAAAAGCCGAAAAGTGGCTACAACAAGCACATGCAATACATAGGCCGGATCACAGATGGAACCCTTCAGCAGCCAGCGAATGCTCTTGCGGACACATTGATTTCGAGTCGCTCCCGAACGTGTTTTTGGGATACCGAGTTTTCACAGGGATCTGGGTGGTTTTCACGGGGATCTGGGTGCTTTTCACGCTGGTTTCACGCTGTTTTCACGCTGTTCTCACGGGCATGGTTTTGTATTGGTTTTGGACGAACCGAAAGAGAAAAACATCACTTAGCATAACTTCTGTGTGTGAAGAGCAGAGACCCTGGCACAGGCCCTTCGGTGTCTTCAAGCTGCTTCGAGATTTGCTTCATCCTACCGAGCCTCAGCACTACAGGTCGTATTGTTCTTATCGGGAGAAGTTGGCATCCACTAGGATTGTTCTGGGGTCACTCGGGCGGGTTTGCGATTCACACCAACAACCAAAACCCTAAGCGACCCTAACCCTTGACCCCTGAACCCCTAGGCACCAAGCTTAAATCCTAACCAACCCTAGTGTTCGTCTTCAACTCGCAGAACCTCACTAAGTATTGCGGGTTTTCTCGGGTTTCGGGCTTGCTATATCCAGACCAGCGACGAAAACCCTAAGCGTCCCTAACCCTAGGCCCCTAAACCTTTATCATTTAGCCTCTAAGTCCAACCCCAATGTCCTACTTGAACTCGTGCTAGATTACTGAGATTTTATGAGAACAGTAGGCCCAGGGTTTGGCCCCCTTTTGCTTTCGGCAGCAGCCAAGCAAGTCCAGTCGCCAAGTGAGCCAGAGTCCTCGGGCATTCGTTTAAGGTTAATTTAGGGTTTGGGTTTAGGGTTTNNGGTTTAGGGTTTAGGGTTTGTGCTGCGTAAGGAAGTAGGTCATTAGGTGGCAACAGGACCTCGAGCCTCCGATTCCTGTGCTATGTCGTTGGAGATAATGTACCTTGTTTAGTTTATAATTTATTACCAGGAGATAGTACACAGGGCAGGCCGAATGAAGAATCATTGTGTGCCAGCACGATTCTCCGATTCCGGAATGTTTGGGGTTGGGGCCAGCCTGGGTGCAAGTAGGCAACTTGACTAGGCAAAGAATCAGCTCGGATTTATTTCTCTATCGCTCCTAGGGTTTAATTCAGTTTGGGGCTTACCAGAAAGCCCGACACAAATCCTGCCCCAGCTGACGGCTTAAATCTGCCTCTCCAACCGGAAAGCCTCCATTAATTTGTGTTGTAGCAGAAACGACATCCTTCTCCACAACTGCAGACCCTGGGTTCCAGAAGATTAAAGTAGTAGCGGCAGCAGTAGCAGTAG
>CAJNDV010032455.1:29850-40701 GCA_905221635.1 Symbiodinium sp. CCMP2456 | reverse complement strand
TTTAGGGTTTGGGGGTTTTGGGGTTGGGGTTTCGGGTTTTGGGGTTTAGGGGTTTGGGGTTCAAGGTTTAGGGTTCAGCGTCTAGGGTTTAGGGTTCAGGGAGTTGTCAGCACTATGTTTGCATTTGTTGAGCCGTGTTTTGGGGTTTATGACAATGAGACTCGAAATACACATCATATTTTCCCACAAGGCTGATGGTAAGATCCCAATCCAGATTCTGTGGGTACCTTTCGATACCCAGAAGCAGGCAGCAAATCGAGGTCTGAACAACTTGGTATATGTTGTACTACAGTACACTACCCTATGACCTATGGGCGTATTCTCATTGTCAAGGCCCCTATACTCCAGGTTGCTTCTACCCTCAACACTAAACTAAAGGAACACTGAACCCTAAACCCTTAAACCCTAAACCCCTAAACCCGAAACCCCTAAGCCCTAAACCCTAAACCCTGAACCCTAAACCCCTAAACCCTAAACCCCTAAACCCTACTGTAAACAGTTCCTTCAGCCCATCTTCGAGTTCAGTTTCACGCACCAGCTTCGAACCTCACCGTCGAGAGCCGCTGTGCCCGACATAGGGTTGCGGTTTAGGGTTGAGGGTTGAGGGTTTAGGGTTTACGGTTGAGGGTTTAGGGTTTACGGTTGAGGGTTTAGGGTTTAGGGTTTATGAGGGCTTCATGAGGGTTCTCTATGTGCATTGCATGCTACACCCCAAAACGCCATTCTGATTAGTTAGGCCCCTGTCCCCGAACCCTAAACCCTAAACCCTAAACCCTAAACCCTAAGCCCTAAACCCTAAGTGGCCCTGTGTTGAGCCTTCTCCAGGCTCCTGTCGACGATGAGTCGGCCAGCCGAACGCGCTGCCCTCAGTCTGTGTGTTGCTTCGGAACTGTGGCGGCCTTTAGTTTCTGAAAATGAGGGTTTAGGGGTTTAGGGCTTGTGCATTACATAGGTTCTGAGGTCGATCCACAGACAGCTTAATTTGGGCCAGTTCTTGTATCGAAGCCTGACACGAAAACCCCTTAAACCACAACTGGAGCCTCATAAAAAAAACTGTTCAGAAGCTACTACAAAACACCGTACAAAGCATGTGTAAACCCCACACTTCAAATTCTGACGCACAAGGCACCACCAATTCCTTGAATAAAGGCGGTCGGAAGTCGGCAGCCATAGCATTAGCGTTACCAACATCATTGGTCACACTTCGTGACGACACATATAGATTTTGGTGAGTGTACATTGGGTTCCCTACCAAAACTGGACCTGGTGGGCATATAGATTTTGGGGCAAAGCCTAACAATTGGGGTTTCTAGGGCGGGTTTATGAATAAGGTGTAGGTTCTACTTCAGATAAATACTCATGTTGCATTGACCAGATGACGTGCCTTCCCCTCACCAGACGGACACACTGACATTGCCATGATCCGTACAAGCTTATGAGTACTATCGCTATTATACCGTGTTATGATGCTTTATTCCTACTTTAAGTCTTGTTATTCTTCTTACTTGTAGTTGAGCACAACCATGATTAGCACCATCATCATTATTACTGTTTTGATTATTGTTACCAGGTCTCATTGCGATTACATTGGTATACATCTGAACAGTCTTTCTATTGGCAGAGAGGTGCCGAGAGGGTAACCTGAGGAGACGCTCCCTTGAAAATCGCTTGGCCTGTGGCCTGTTGCTGTGCTTTGAAGGTTCTTCACTGGCATCGATGCAGAAGCTGGCAAGAAGGGCAAGGGCGTCAAGGACAAGAACAGGCCTCTGTTTTCCGTTCCAGTGCTTTCTCAGGCAGCAGGCCCATACTTGGCAAGAGTATCAGCTTCAGAATACCCGAGATGAAGTGGTCTGATTATAGATGCCCGTATGTCAACGGGTTCCGTTGAATCTCGCACAGACACAGACCGCGCAACTGGGAACATTAGTCGCCCTGGGCGGTACCCTGCATGGGCTCTTTCCATGGGATGTTTTACGGGTCCTTTGAAGGCTTGCATTAGGGTTTCTGTGAGGGTTGCACTTGAGTTGTCAGCAGAGTTTGAGGCTGTCAGGTTTTAGATACTCAGCCGCCACACACGGAAGGTTTCGAAACCTCGAAGCAACTCCTGCCGGGAACAAGATCATGGAGCACTTCGGGGACGCCCTGCAAGGGTTGTAGTGTTCTCGTCCGAGGAGTCCTGAACCGCGAGCCTTCAAAAATGGTCTTAATGTAGGGGCCTAAATAATTACCTATACTATTTTGGGGGGTTCCTTGCTATGGTTGTAGTATATATTCTAATTATTAAGGCACACGCATGATGCTACGAGGATGCAGGCGTTGCTACTGCTTTGCTGCCATGGCTCGAGGTTTTAGAGTGTAAAGGTTGCCGATTCAGATTCAGGGTTTAGTGTTTAGGGTTTCGGGATTAATTGAGGGATGGGGGATCAGCTAGTATCGTGCTTTTCAGCCGCGCATGCTTCACTTGTCTGTGGGCCGAAAAGCACAAAGCTCCGAAAGACAACAAACTTCACAGCTTTATAAATCCGGGCTCAACCCCCAAAAATCCTAAGTTCTAAAAAAAAGGACCCTAGACCCTGCCTCGAAAGCCGAACGCCCAACCCCCAACGCTGGCAACCCCCGGCTCTTGGACGCTTCAATTCAGTTGCGACGACTACGACGACAACGACGTCTACGGGCTTAGGGTTTAGGGTTTACTACTGCTACTACTACGACGACGACGACGACGACTACTACTACTACCATGTGTAACTTAAGCAAGGATCTCACGAATCTGGCCAACAGCCTGGATGTCCGGATGGAGGCCCAGGGGACACAGATCCGCAAGCCTTGAAGGGTCTAGAGTTTGGCTTAGGGTTACGGGTTCAGAGCTTACCTAAAGTCCCCATTGTAGTTCTTTTTTGGGTTACCTTACAGTATCCTAAATAACAAACGAACCAACAATCCCTAAGCCCTAAACCCTGAACCGAAGCTCAGTAATTATTTCGGGTTTAGAATTTCGAGTGCCGGATCTCTTTCCTAGGAGCCTTGAGTGGAAGATTTCGATGAAGAGGCCCCATCAACTTCGAAGAAACGGTCTCTGAATATTCCTGGTCCCAGTATTCATGTATAGTTGCTATACAACTTAGCATAGCATCCCCCATAATGGCTTTGAGGATCAGGCCTCCGATTCAACCCCTATCGAACCCATCATGCAATACTCGTGGTAAAAATCCGACTCTGAGTGTTGACAATGGGTAGTTCTCCTTTTCAGGATCCTTTTGTATATGTGGGCCCTACTGCTTTGGGGACCCCAAAAAGGGACCCCCCCCAATTTAGAGAACTACCCCTGTGGTACCCTTATAGAAACCCATATAGAAACCCTTATAGATCCCTTTAAGGAACCCTAAAAAATAAAAAAGGGATTCTCAATTTCGAGAATAGTGCAATCCGATTCGTGCAAGTGCTAAGGCGCTGCTTCGCGAGCACGAGCAGGAGTTTCGAATTTTAGGGTCAAGGCTTTTGGGGTTTAGGGTGTAGGCGTTCGGGTGTAGAGTTTAGGATTAGAGCTTAGGGTTCAGGATTTCGATCTGGGAGTTCTCCGAGTTATTTTTTCTATTTGCAAATTTGTGGTTCTTTAGGGCTGTGGCTGTGGGCTGACAGGGTTTTGGGTCTTAGCCGATTCGCATGATGTTTTGGTGGGACGGGCGTTCGGAGTTGGGATTTAGGGTCTTGTCTCCGGGCTTAGGATCTCGATGAGGTGGTGTTAGGACGGCTGTCCAGAAGCTGAAGACTGGTGCTTTAAAACTTCCTCCTTGCAAAACGAAGGGAATGTCTAGGACATTTTCAGGTGGGTAGTTACGGTTATAGGAGCCTTATAGAAGGTCAAAATACCTTATAGGAGCCTTATAGAAGCTCTATATACCCAAAACTCCCCCCTTGTAGTTTCCTTTATGAATGAGTATAGCGCAAGCTTCAAGACCTCGGGGTCATAGTCAGAAGAGGGTTTTGGGGTACAGTATGCTATATTCTGACTACTACGGCTTCGCTCCAATATCCAGCCAAAGAGGCAGTACAGCATTCGAGGTACCGGGGTTTTCGTGCAGTTCCCGCCCCTATGCCCCTATATTACTAGGCAGAAGTCCTCATGATCACGGACTGCTGCGAGGACTTCTTCTTAGCCTACAAGACTCACATGTACACAGCCGGCGGCTCGGACATCTGCCCATCTCGGTGAGGCTGCTAGGGTTTAGGGATTAGGGTTTAGGGTTTAGGGTTTAGGGTTTAGGGTTTAGGGTTCAGGGCTGTCAAGATGGCACACGCACACTCTCCTTGGCTCTATCTCTAATATAGAAGCCTACATAATTACCTATACTATTTTGGGGGGTCCTGATTATAAGAATACTGTACAGGAGCCCAAAACCCTATTCTAATTATTAAGGCCCCTAAAGTAACTTTATCTCTCTACCTCTCTGGAGTAGAATCCTTATCGTCATCACCTTTCCCGTCGGTGGCGCAGGCAAAGATGGAAGGTAATCGTTTGCGCACGGCCGGTGGTATCCTTTCTGACACCAGGTGTCAGATACGAGGTGCTTCTAAGCAAATGAGCCTCTTGCGAGCCCGGGAAGGTCTTGAGCTTACTTGATCCGGCGCTTTAGCATGAAGCTGAACATGTTGGCGAAAGTCTCGTTCCTCTGAGTCCCAAGAGCGCTCGCGTGCGGTTTCGCTGGGAACTTTGCGGTCCATTCCAGCGGTTATTTTCACGAAAGGCGGTTCGCAGAGCAATGCTACACTCCCAACCCTCAGTATTCAGATCGCAGGCAGACCCCTCAACTCCTGCACATTTCTACGACTTGTCGGCGTTAAACTGTATGACAGCCTCCTTCGAAGACCCTACAAGCGCACTCATCACGGTCGCAAAAAACAGAGACCTTAGACGCCCGAGTCATTGCCGATGCGCTTCCTAGGCTTCTGTAAGTTACCATGGTGGGAAATACCTCGAAACCCTATTCCAGTTATCAACGCCCCTAAACCTAAACCTTAAACCTTAAGCCCCATTCGTTCACTGCATGAGATCAGGTCCAAAAGGAGATCAAAGCTCTTCGCCACAAGGCGCCTGGCTTCTCTGCAATATCCCGAACGCCCAGAGACGGGTTTAGGGTTTACAAGGCTTCATCACAAGGACCTTTAGGAATTCCTTTAGAGGGCTCATTGAAGGGTTCCTTTAAAGTTTGCATTCAGGGTTTCCCTAATGGGAGGAGGGTCGGGGGTTTCGATGACTTTAAGGCACTTAACAACTGACCTGATTCGGATACTCCCTAAGGTTCCTTGTGGTTCAGGGTTTAGGGTCCAGGGTTTACGGTTTAGGTGTCCTTCACTTACACTTGCAGTCATACGCACGGTTCCGAGCAGCTTAGTTCGGGCCAGAAGCTAGAAGCAACTCCTGCATTACCGTAAAGGCCCTACACTACGAACATCATGGTATATTCCTTGTTATGTGTAATGCAGGATTTATATCATCAAGCTACTAGGAGTGTAGTTGTCCTCACCCTAAACCCTAAACCCTAAACCCTAAAGCTACTAGGAGTGTAGTTGTCCTCACCGGAACCCTGCCTACCAAGTCGCCTGGTTCTTCCAGCAAGCCCCAAAGCCTAAATCCCTTCAGTCCTTGTAAGAGTGAGACCCTAAACTCTAAACCCAACCCTAAACCCGTAACCCTAAACCCTAAGCCCGTAAACCTTAAACCCTACACCCTAAACCCTAAACCCTAAACCCTTAAACCCTAAACCCTTAAACCCCAAACCCTGAACAGCTGAACATTTCTAGCAGGCCCTGGATCCTTGGCGTCGGGTATCGACCCTTGTAGGGGGGCCTTACAATTACGGGTCATGGTATGGGTTTAGGGTTTAGGGAAACAAATGATAATGAAAGTATCCTCTCCATCCTCTTGGTCTTAAATATTTTCTAATCTGGGTTGTGCTTATTTATCTAAAACCTCACTCCAAAACCAGACACCCTAAACCCAAAACCCTGAAACCCGAAATCCTAACCCCCAGCTTCCGCCCAAGCCGAGCCGCGCGGGAGGCAGAGCAGGAAGAAGCCAAGACACGCGAGGCGCTTTGGCCCTTGCACTAAGGGGCTACTTATTCAAGTTTTAAGGCTATCTTGGGGCCCCTTGTGTTACAGGGTTCGTGGACAGGGCTTTTGGGAAGGTACCTAACCCTAAACCCTAAACGTACGGCTTTAGAGCTGAGGCTGAGAGACTCTGTAAGTTCCCATGAGGGACAGGGTTTTGAGCTCCTTTCGAAGGGAGTGCGGGTTAAGGGTTCAAGGTTCAGGGCTCAAGGTTTAGGGTTGAAGCCATTGTTTTACTGCAGTGGGTGGGTCTTGTGTCGGGTTTTCGCAAAAGCCTTTGACTGGTTCTGCCGTGGTTCTGCAAGTTCTTGTTAGGGAACTTAACGTAAGCTACAGTAGCAATATGACCTCACACCACCCTAAACCCTAAACCCTAAACCCTAAACCCTAAACCCTAAACCCTAAACCCTAAACCCTAAACCCTAAACCCTAAACCTAAACCATTCACTATAATTTTTTGTCAACATCATGGTCGCGTCCAAGCTCGGCTACTCGGCATTCGGGAGACGGGAGGTTGGACATCTGGGAATCTCCAAACAGGTAGCTCTCTAAGCTAGGGTCTTCATAAGGGTGTCGGGTTTAGGGTTTAGGGTTTAGGGTTTAGGGTTTAGGGTTTAGGGTACCCTAAACCCTAAACCCTGTAAACCCCAGACCGAAAAGGGGACCCTAAGTGAGAGAACCACCCAAAGGAGTTGAGGCGCCTTTTGCCCTGAGGGAGGCCAAAGGCCAAACGATTTGCCGCTTCGTTCCGTATACAATGAAAGGTTGAAGCCATGATATGGGCCCCGTATGGTGGGCCCCGAGAATCCACCTAAACGGCCTACGGCCTCGGGTCCAGAAAAGGGGTACTTCTAACCTTAGATACCAACACTGCTTGCTAACCAGGTTGGGACTAAGTTGGGCTAGTCCCCCTGTAAACTAGCAGTCTCTTGTGGTAAGGAAGCGGCCACACGCCGGTCCGTCGTGGTAACTGCTACTGCAAAAGGGGCTTATCTAAGCCATACTGTCGCTGCATGCAGGTAGCGAGGACGACGCCCCGCAACGCTTCTAACGGTTCAGACTCCCGCATTTTTCGCTTATCATAGTAGAAGACCTTAAGCGCTAGAACTACACACCTAAGACCCAAAAAAGCGCTAGACCCTGAAGCCCTGGGCCCTAAACCTTAAAACCCTAATGCCCGGAATCGGTTCCAAGCACGAAGGCCTTATGGGGACCCTAGCATCCTAAGCTCACGGCCTATGGAAGCTTCCTTTTATGCCGGAGTGCTTGTGAGTCTTATGAACCCGATTTATACCCTAAACCCTAAACCCTACTCTAAGTCCTACACACCCACCGGCCCCGTTTGCAGCGATTGCCGGCGATTCAAGAATCTAGCTTAGATTATTGTAAGGGTTCAGGGTTTTGGGTGTAAGCCGTAGAAAGCGATCTCTGTTTGAAGATATACTGATATATTCCTTGCCTAAGTGGTATGGGGTTCTTTGGGCACAATACATGTCCACATGCCCGCTAGCAGTCCCCATACAACTATGCTGTAGCCTCCCCCGCAACCGCAACCACCCCTTTCACAGAGCCCTCACCGCGCACCCGCAACAGGAAGCCCCATCATCGAGCCCTGACGCAGCAATCCCTAAACCCTAAACTCGAAACCCTAATCCCTACACCCTAAACCCCAAAACTACACCCTAAAACCCATCCCTCCCTAATCCCTAAACCCTAAACCCGAAACCTCTAAACCCCAAAACTACACCCTCAAACCCATCCCTTCTAGCACTTTTCCTCTCTGCCATCGAACGAGGATACCAAGATCAAAGCCCTGGAGGGAGAGCTGGCAAGGGGCCAAGGGTTCTCTTTGTTGGGACCAAGGGTTCAGGGTATTTTGGGGTTTAGGGCACCTTTTGGGGCGTTTAGGGTTTCAGGTTTAGAGCCTGTTTAGAATTTCATACTTAGTTTAGGGATCTAGGGAATCCAGGGTTTAGGGGCTTAGGGGTTTAGGGTTCAGTTTAGTTTAGGCTTCTCTTTTTTAGGATCTAGTCCCTACCACGCCAAAACCCTTCAACCCTAAGCCCGGACGGAAATCTCAAGAGCCCCTCAAGAAGTGGAATAGGGCAGTGGGGGTGCGTTTTACTGGGCTTAGGGCTTTTAGGGTTTAGGGTTTAGGTTTAGGGTTTAGGGTTTAGGGTTGTTACTGGACCCATGAGGAGTATTAGTTCTGATTATCCAGGCTTCTGTATTACAGGGCTGTACCTTGATAAGAAACCTTACAAAGAGCACCCTGTCACACTCTTACCAAGCACCGTCTAAAGCCTTTAGCGCGAGCTTCTTGGATCCCCCCAAAAACCGTATAGCACCCGTGAGAACCATCATCGTGACGACCTGTGTAAGGTAGAAGCTTAGAGATAATTACGAACATGATTCCTGGGTGTTCCCTTCTGAAACATACATGCGATAATGCACCCAAGGCCCTATTCTAATTGCCCAGGCCGCTACATTCAGCCCGTATAGTAGCCTTGATACGACAGTCCCCTAGTCCCCTCTCAGGAACCCTTGAAGGAAGTGCGTTCTAATTTTCAAGACTGTAGACTAGATCCCTAAACCCCAAACCCTTGTTAAGTAAGTTAAAGGAAGTCAGTTTTAATTTTTAAGGCTACAGACTAGCTCCCCAAATCCTAAACCCCAAAACCCTTACCTGTATATTACGATCTAGCTTTCGTTCACAGGTCTAGAGCCTAGTCTAGGGTTTAAGCTATTCAGGGTTCGGATCTTGACGTACTAAGCTTTACGCTCTAAGCCTGCAACACAACAGAAACTGCCACCCACACACACACACACACACATCTATTTATATTATATATATATATACATGCATACATGTTAGGCCGGACCTTAAGAGAAGTTTGGCCCGTCGTGGCAGTGTCAAGAAATCGATTCTGCCACTTTGGCATGTTCGCGTGTTTCTGTATTCTCTAGAACTAGGGTTGTTTTGCCAGGGGCTTCGTCGAACTTTGTGTAAGCAATGGTAGAGCCTGTTAATCCCCTGCAAATCTGATTATCTATAAATCCCATCATCAAACTCTATGATACCCTTAGGGAGCCCCTACGTTCCGCCGGCTCCGCAAAGCGTAGCTTTGTGACCGTGCATGGACTTCTGAGAAGACCAAAATGGGGCGCCTCCTCCTTCTACCCTCCACCCAGAGACTCCAACATCGCTTAATTAAGGATTATACCTTAAACCATATTAGGGATTCTATTATAATTTAAGGCATATTCCTTAATTAAGGGATATTGGAGTCTCTGGGTGCCAGGACCGCTTCATGACGCAGGCGACGGCTGGTTGATCTGGTCGCACTGGCGCTGGGTTCTGTTAGAGTTGTCGCATCTCGTGTGCAGATGAACCCTAAACCCTCAACTCTAAACCTAAGTCAACGCGTGTTCGACGGTGTCTTTTTCTTGCAGGGTGTTATCAGAATCGAGGCTTCTGATGGGAGCACGAAATATATCGGGGAAACATATTTTCCTTAGTCTGTTTAGGGCTTCTGATGGGATAGTTTTAGCTTCGCTCTGGAAGGCTGCAGCCAGTTCCGTGGACTTCCGAGAATCCGTCGAGCGAAGTTTCGGACCGGTTGTGATCGTCTCTTGTCGTTGTCGTTTTAGGGGATTTAGGGGATTTAGGGGATTTAAGAGGATTTAGGGGGTTTAGAGGATTTAGGGGGTTTAGGGGTCTAGGGGGTTTAGGTTTTAGGTTTCGGGGTTTAGGGTGGTGGTGGCAGGTGGTGGTGGCTTGTTTTGTTGCCGTCGCTGTGTCTGTTTCCGTTGCTGTTTCTGTTACTGCTGCTGCAGGCGCTGTTGCTGTCGCTGTTGTCGTTGCTGTTTCTGCTACTCCCGCTGCAGATGCTGCTGCTGTTGTCGTTGCCGTTGCTGTTGTTGCTGTGGTTCTTGTTGGTGTCGGTGTCTTTGTTGCTGTTGCCGCTGGAGCAGCAGCAGCGTCTGGTCGGATGCTGATGCTCATGCTTCCGCTTGTGCTGGTCCCGCTGCTTGAGGTTGTGATGACTGTGAAGACTACTGCGTTGGCTTTTATTGCTACAAAGTGTTAGGGCACGGAGTACTGTTGTCATAATTATTACGGTGAAGTATTACTCGATACTGAGATTTCGGTGTCGTCGGATTGCCACTATCTCGCTATTTTTTGGTTGGATACAGGCTACCCAGAGACTCCAATACCCCTTAATTAAGGAATATACCTTAAATCATATTAGGGATCCTACTACAATTTAAGGTCTATTCCTTAATTAAGGAATATTGGAGTCTCTGGGTCAAACAGAGATCCCTATTCCCTAAACCCCAAACCCTAAACCCTAAACCCTAGTCTCTGGGAGTCTTAACCAGGGGATGAGGTGCGTTTCCAGGAGGCAGAGGTTGGATACAGGCTAGCATGCCATCTTCCTGCCCTTGGAAGCTTTGGCTCGTGTTCCCCCTCCGTTCCTGCGGGCATTGCCGCCGCAAAGATGGCCGCCTGGCTGCATTTTCAAAGCACGCTGCCCTCAACGGTTTAGGGTTTAGGGTTTAGGGCAGAACAGAAGTGTGGACGCCGTGGCCTACCCTTGTAGACATCTGGCCTGGACGCCCCCGGCAGTCCAGCATGTTTCTTGGTATAAGCTTGCTGCCACACTTCCCACCATTGTACCAAGGATCACAGGTTTTCCTGGGTCCTCAGACACTGAACCCCAGAACCCTAAACCCCTA
>CAJNDV010032455.1:3903-15327 GCA_905221635.1 Symbiodinium sp. CCMP2456 | reverse complement strand
AATATGGTTTCGGGATTTTTTGGCTTGATATTTGGGTTGTCGGGCTGGCGGAATGGTTCCATAGATTAGTGGGGCAAGGTGTCTTGTAAGTAAGTCACTGATCGATCCTTTGAAAGGAAGTGCCCTTGTGGATCGCCATTTTTGGGCTCCCTACAGTAAGCCTTACAGTTCCCCTTAAAGATCCCCTTTGTGAGGTTTCTACAAGGGCTTGCTTGAAGTGCTCCGGTGACCCACGCTGAGCCATCAGCCTAGGCTGAGTGCTGCCATAGGGGCCAGAGTACTAAGGTCTGTGAACATGTTGCGCTGCGATGCATTGTGCGTCAAGCTTACGCGCCTAAGGTCTATGGAAAGCGAACATAATGGCTCCTGAACCCCAAATACAGATAGAACTCTAAACCCAAAACCCCTTGAAACCTTAAGCCAACCCCCAAACCGCTGTAAGACAAAAACCAGAAGCGAAGATGCCTCCATTCGCTCGGCTGACGGGTGGGACGGGATGGTGCACTTTTGGCAGGGTTGAGCACCACGTAAGGTTTTGGGGTTGAGGGGTTTAGGAGCTGAGGGTTTAGAGGCCTTTAGGGTTTCAGGGTTTAGGGCTACAGGGCTCAGAGTTGAGGGGTTGAGGGTTTGGGGTTCAGGGATGTTTAGGGTTATCCGAAACCCTAAACCCTTATAGACTTATAGAGTCCAGCATTCAGGGCTCACGCCTTCGTTATGGGATTTGGCACCCCACGGCAGTTGCGGACTCTTTCCGCTTTAAACAAATCTTCGAGCCCTACTTACCTTGAGCCCTGAACCCCAAGCTGAACCGCCCACCGAATCCTTCCATCTTGCCTTAAGGAACTGCGAGGGCGAAGTCTTTGTCCCAGAAGGAGACACCGGATTCCACTACCGGAGTTCGGTCTTCGAGTTTCTGATCCTGACGGGTCTTGTAGGATTTTGAGTTGTTGGCTGTTTTTGTCTAGTGTTGTTTAGGGTATTTAGGGATGTAGTGTTTGGACCCCTAACCCTTCACCATTTTCTTTTCAGGGTTGCCCCAAACTCATCTCGTGTGTACAAAGGCTTTGGAGGTTTCATGAGTGGTTGCAAAAGGCAAGAAATACGTTAATTCGGGCTTTCAGTACTTGTAAATGAAGTTGACCTAGGTATAACTCTACTTACTAAGCCCCCCCGATGGTTTGACACAGGCCTTAGGTGCTGGACAAACTCTAAACATTCCGAAGCCCCACACCCCGTAGAAAGGAACACTTCGTCGAAGCACCTACATGGGTAGTTCTCTAAATTAGGGTCCCTTTTAGGATCCTTTTTTGTAAGGGTCTGGGATTTACAAAGGGACCCGAATATAGAGAACTACCTACAGTACCTTGCACTACGATAACCAAGTCAACAAACAAGCCACAAGCTGTCTTCAACACCGTAAATCCCAAGCCTTAATGTATAGCCGAAATCCTAAACCCACACATTGCAAGCTCTACGCCCTAAGCCCCAACCCGCTCCAACCCCTCCATGGAGGTCTTAAGGCCTAAACCCTAAACCCCAAAACCCTAAACCACCAAAACCCCCAAACCCTAAACCATAAACCCCAAACCCCTAAACCCTAAACCCTAAACCCTAAACCCTAAACCCTAAAACCCTAAATAAACCCCCAAAACCCTAAACCCTAAAAGCTCGAAAACCCCCGGTCTCCTAGCCCCAAAAGCCTTAAATACCGTAAGCCATACAAGGAACCTGAAAAGTTTAGGGCTCAGGGCTTATAGGGCTTAGGGTTCAGGGCTTATAGGGTTTAGGGTTCAGGTTTTAGGGCTAGGGTTTAGGGTTCAGGGTTTATAGGGTTTAGGGTTTATGGGGTTTAGGGTTCAGGGTTTATCGGGTTTAGGGTTCAGGGTTAGGGAAGCCCAGAACGAAAAGGAGCGCTGAAGGCAGCCCTAAAGGGAGCCTTCGACCCGAAACCCCTTATTTTTGAGCGCCCATAAAAAGGAGACTCTAGTATACCCTAAACCCTAAACCCTTACAGAGTCTTTATAGTATTTTTGAAGGAACCCAATATAGAATCTGTATAGTATATTTAAAGGAACCCTTGGTAGAGTTTTTATAGTATATTTAAAGGAACTCTTTATAGAATCTTTATAGTACGTTCAAAGGAAGTCCTTAGAGCTGGAGGACCTGGCTCGTCGCCGTATGTCACAGCTGTGGGAGGCACTGCCCCAGGCAGGGCACAGGGGTTTTCGCGGGTTTACAAGGACCCTAAACCTTAAACCCTGAACCCTAAACCCTGAACCCGAAACCCTAAACTAACCCTAAACCCTAAACCCTAAACCCTGAACCCTGAACCCTGAACCCTGAACCCTAAACCCTAAACCCTAAACCCTGAACCCTGAACCCTAACGGGGACTTATAGGGTCTCTATAGGGGCTTCTAGGGTTCATAAAGGGACTTCGACGGTCTTTGCGAGAGGAGGGCTTCTCGGGTATGTAAGGGGGCTTATAGGGTTTATCAGGTTTAGTTATGGGGGTTTTAGGGTTTATCAGGTTTAGGATATATAGAGGTTTTATAGGTACTTAAGAGGGTTTTGGGCTGAGGGGCTGTAGGTCTTGGGTCATGGGGCTTTTCGGGTTTACGGGGTTGTAGGGTTCGGGGTTTAGAGGGTTTTAGGGTGGCTTGCAGGTTTTCAGGGCTAACCCTAAGCCCTAAACCCTAAACCCTAAGCCCTAAACCGTGCTAGGGTGTCTGCGGTTTTCGTAAACTTAAGGCTTTACAGAGGTTAAAGGTTCATCGGATCTTTGAAGTTTGGGGTTTATTGGGCTCATCGGGTTTACAGAGTTGCATTAAAAAGTTTGTAAAGTTCACAAGGCTCATAAGGTTAATGTGGGGGCCTTAATAATTAGAATAGGGTTTTTGCGGGTTCCTTGTTATAAGTATAGTATAATATATCCCCAAACCCTATTCTAACTGTTAAGTCCCCTATATTAATGGGCCTGAAAGCGTCTTACAGGATTTAAAAGGTTTTTGGTGGGTTTAGGGTTTATCATCTAACATCTAACTGTAACTCTCATGCATGATGTGCCGTACTTCCTCAGTCCCGTGACCCTTGAAAGAAGCCGTACAGAAACCCCCCCTACACCTGAACCCCAAACCCCTAAACCCTCAGCTTGTCAAGCCCAAACCCTACACCCTCAACCCTAGGCCCGCAGCCCGAAACCCTCAACCCCTAAACCCAAGCAACCCTAAGCTCTCAAACCTAAGTCATAAGCCCTGAAGTGCTTGGATGCTTTCTTTGTCGCCTTGGGCCTCCTTTAGTTGGCGATTGACCTGGGCTAGCGGGAAAGGAGCTCCAAAAAAAGTCCTGAACCCTAAACCCCAAATCCTAAACCCTGAACCCCAAACCCCAAACCGTACGCCACCGGTGGGAGCGTCCGTGCTGCACTGCAGGGAAGACGTGGCCGAAGCCCGGGACAGAGGCGGCTTGAGCCGAATAGAAGGAACCCTTTTGTTCCCTTCAAAAGGGATCCACAGTTTCCTTTTAAAGGGACCCTACTTTAAGGGATCCTGCCTTAGGGATCCATAGTTCCCTTCAAACGGGATCCTATAGTATGGATCCATAGTCCCCCTTTAAAAGTGATCCTGCAGTTTGGGTTCCATAGCTCCCTTTAAAAGGGATCCATATTTTCGAACCCTACGGTTCCCTTTAAGGGGTCCCTCCAGTTCCCTCTTTAGGAAGAGAGGGGGCTTTGGGGTTAGGGTTTGGTATAGCAGAGGGGAGGGCCTTGAGTTTTTAGGGTTTCGGGTTTAGGGTCTGTTTAGGCTGTAGGGAATGATAAACATAATTTGCTGAAGTCGGTTGATGAGGGTTTCTGCTGGATCATGGGGGTGTCTGGCGAGGGTTTGATAGGGGAATAAATGAGTTATACTATTCCTTGGCTTTCTCCAATATCTTTTTCGAGTTATTATAAGGTCCTTATATATCATGTATACATATATATATATATATATCTCTGTATCTATATATATATATATATATATATGTCAGAGAGTCCTTACAGAACCCTTGAGAAGCCTTATCGTCACCATGTAATAAGCCTTCTAGTAGCCCTGTGCTTAAGAGCGCGATACCCAAAGATACATTTTTTTAGGTCGAGTGCCAGATCCCCGCAAAACCAAAATCAATTCAGTGCCTTGGAGTTCAGGGTTTCGTGTTGACAGAGTTTCGGATTTGGGGTCTAGGGTTTGGGGTTTAGGGCTTATAGGCCCTAAGCCCTAAACCTTGAACTAAATCCTAAACCCTAAACCGTAAACCCGGGTTCAGGGTGTTTTGTTCACAGAGTTTGAGACTTGGTGTTTAGGCTTTAGCGGCGATGCCGACCTCAAAACCTAGAAGGAACCCCCAAGCCCTAAAGCCGAGAGCCCATAAACCCTAAACCCTAAACCCCTGAAGCCCCTAAACCCTAAACCCTAAAGCCCCTAAAGCCCCTAAACCCCTCAAGCCCCTAAACAGGCCCTAAACCCTAAACCCCTTTCTCCCGAAACAGCAACATCCTCTGCGACCCGAATCTCGCCCCACCATGCCCCCGAGCCTCAAAAACCCACTCACCAGCGGTGTTTTTGAATCAGGGAGGGTTTAGGGTTTGGGGGTTTGGGGGTCTACGGGTTTAGGGTTTGGGGGTTTAGGGTTCAGGTTTTCAAGGTCTTAGTTTTTTGGGTTTGGGGTTTTGGGGTTTCGCGGTTTACGGTTCTGTGGTTCCGTGTTCATACAAGCTGTCGAACGCTGACGCACAGTCATATGTATGACTGTTATAGGCACCTGGATTAGGTGTCTAATGGTGTATGTGTCGCTGTAGTTACTTGTTTACTACGTCAAATCCTTGAAATAAGTTCGCAAGAACCCGAAATCTTAAAGCTTTACTCCTGAGCCCTCAGCCCCAGACGCCCTGAAGCCTGAGTGAAGCCATATAGAAAGAACAGTTACATCAAGCTCATATCAGCCGTCGAGAGCCCTTATACAGTCTCACAGATGCCCAAGACTAAACCCTAAACCCTAAACCCTAAACAAGAGTCTTAGACCCCCAAAAAACCGTGAACCCCCAGAAAACCCTTACCAGAGAGGACCCTGAAGGGAGCCCTTCACGGACGCCTTAAAGGAACCCCTTAAGGGAACCCTTCAAGAACCCCTTAAAGGAACCCCTAAAGGAATCCTTAAACAAGCCCTCAAAAGGAACCCTTTAAGGAAACCCTAGAGGGAATTGTTGAAGGAACCCCTTAATGGAATCCTTTAAGGAACCCTTAAAAGGGAACCTTTTAAGGAACCCTTAAAAAGGAACCCTTTAAGGAATCACTCCAGGATCCTTAGGGGAACCCTTGAGAGGCAGAGAAGGCCATTGGTCTCAGCTCGGGCGGCTTCAGCCTCCTGGCGGATTTCCGATGGCTTCGACGAATTTCTTCTGAGGGTTTCAGGGTTTAGGGCTGAGAGCGTTGGGGTTTCGGGGTTTAGGGTTGAGGGCTTTGGGGTTTTCGGATTTTTGTGGTTTGGGGTTCTCAGGGTTTAGGGTTTTAGGGTTTAGGATTTGGGAAGGTCTTATGAGTCATGAGGGTTACGATGAGGGTTTCTCGCGAAAACTATCAGTAAGAAGGTCTCTGCAAGGGAGTACGATTCACTGTTGTGCTACTATAAGGGAATAGAATGACTTAACACTCGTATTATGAGGGTTGCTAAAAGGGCAGCATGGGCGTGAGTGCTGCTTCTTTTTTTGAGGGGGGGGTTATCAGGAGAGGGCGTTATTAAGAAGCTTCGGTTAGACCTGAAACCCAAAAGCCGAAGCACAAACGAAAGCTGTAAAGTTAGGTTCTATTGTTGCAATAAGGAATCATAGTGCGAATTGAAAACTAGTCATATTACTAGTATTAATACCGACAATATTTAAAACAATAGTAATAAGACGAAAAATATTGGTAGTAATAGCAAAAATAGTAGAAGTGCAGTATCAGTAAACATGACAACAATAATATGCACCAGTATGCGACAGGCAGTCTCCGAAACTAAGCGCCTGACCACGGAACTCTAGGCACCTTCACCCCTCCGCCCCCGGACGTGCCCCACCCCAGAGCCCCACAAACCCAACATTCAAAACTTGAAGATCTCCCTCTCCCTCTCTCTCTCTCTCTTTCTCTCTGTCTTTTATGGTTGGGAAACTAGGACAAAAAGCCGCGGTACGTAGTCAACGGCAGGAACTAGAATAGAGACCATAGGTCAGCTTCAGTTGACGACAGACCTTGAGGCAGCTACTGGCCCATGCCCGACTACCAGCAGCTTGGATGGCACTCTGAGAGCAGAAACTAAAGCCGCCAGCAGGTAGGCATGTAATTGTGAAACCACTTATGCCATACTGATGTAGCGACCGCTTCCACTGCGCAACCGTGCTGCGACGACTGCGTCGGTATCGGCTGACCGGAAACCCAGGCCCCCAGACCCGTCTACCCTTCCGAGGAAGGACGCCGTGGCTGCTTACCTCAAGAACGAGGGCCTGCCACCCAAGAGCCGGGGATACAATGCCTCCCGGCAACGCTGTAGGGCTGAAATACTTCGGGTTGTAGGGTTTGCAGCGCTTGGGCTTGCAGGGTTACAAGTGCGGTGTAGGGTTCAGGGCATGCGCTAGTGCTTTAGTATTGGATATTAGCATCTTGGGGGGTCTTCGTTGAGCGAAAAGCTGGGGAGATTTTTTCGGCGCCTCTGTGACCCACCATCGAACACTGCTTGCTGACATTTGGCCTGCGGCGGCTGTGGCCGCGTGGCTGCTGCTGCTGCTGTCGTGGTCATTTCTGTTTTTGCTCTTGCTCTTGTTTGTCTTCTTGATATGTTTTGCCCCAGAGCCGCAGCCCCCCTGAACCTTAAACCCGCAGAATGGAGCTGATAGGTCTTTGAGCACAGCCAACATGAGGGTCACATCGGTCGAGATACTTAGTAGCTGAGGGAGCACACTTTTCATTTTTTTAGGCTCATAGACTCCCCTCTAGAACTGCTTTTTTTTTTTGGGGGGGGGGNNCTTGTAAACTTAACCCTAAACCCTAAACCCTACTAAATAAAGATACAAGAAGTATGTCGGGGACCCACCGGGCAGACCCCGAGCCCCCTGAGAAGGTCCGGAGTTAGAGCCCCTGAGCCCTAAAGTCCCTAAGCTCGAAGCCCTAACGCCTAAGCCCTAAATGCTAAAACAGTAAAGCAAAAAACACCAGAACATATGTAAACAGTTTAGAACAACACAATACATCATTGACATTACACAAGAGCACAATATAGCATGAGAAAACAGTAGAAGTTGTCTCAACCCAGGTCTCCGGCCGTGCCTACCCGGACATCTCCGCTCAGGCGGCTGCAGGGTTCTGGCGCTTCAACCCCCACCAGCCACAATTACACGATCACGGTTTGGGGTTTAGGGTTTAGGGTGCGCAAGTATAAGTTCAGTTGCAGTAAGTGCACAGCACTACTTGCTGAGGTGCGAAGCAAGCCCCAGACGCCTCTTATAAGCCTTTGTGGAAACCTCAACAAGTCACTTCTGGATTCCCCGTAAACCCTAAACCCCTCAACCTTTACGTCACTGAGCTCCATGGAGCACTGCCTTTTTGCAACCTTATAGCCTAACACCGGGGTTTTTGGTATTCAACTAAGACAAGACTCTACACCGTTTCAGAAGGCTTTTGAGGGACTTGAAGAGGGCTTTATAGGGTCGTAATACTGTTCTCTGCGGTTCCTTAGCATACTTGTAGTATAGACACAGGCAAAACCGTACACCAACCATTCACGCTTCCAGATTGCACGGTTTTTGGTTTAGAGCCACACGCCCAAGTCACGGAGAAATCTCGAAAGACTTGTGTTTGAAGAGGCCACGAGGTTCTTGGTCATTGCTGGCCTACCCGTGCCGGGGGTGCCGGGGGCCTGGAAGACCCCAGGACCGGGACATTGCGGTATGGGTTTTGGGGGTATATTCGGGCATAGTTATGTGGGGACCTCAAGCGGATTTCACTACGAATGGTTCAGGCCTCCAGAACAGCTCGTCGCCAAGGACACTCTCTGTTTCCGTAATGGCCAATTTACGCAATTGTAAGCGACAACAAACCACAACAAATTAATTTGTAACAAACCCCTGACGCTCCCTTTCTAGCTATACCATGATTTCGCCAAGAATCTATCTAGCCTTACATTTAAGCTTCAACCCTAAACCCTAAACCCTAAATCCTATAGCCCAAGTATTATCTGGATGAGCTGTCTACTGAGGTCCGGCACTAGCTGCGCCTCGCCGACAGCAGCCGGTGTGGTGCGCCTCTGAGTTTCGCTCTCCCATGTGTCATGTCCATAAAGGGTTTAGGGTTTAGGGTTTAGGGTTTAGGGTTTAGGGTAAGCCCTGCAAATCCCTAAACACTAATAAGCCAGGTAGAAATCATGTCCGACCGGCTGTTTCAATGTAGTTGGTCGATAATGCACACCGGAGACCCTATTCTACTGATGAAGGCCCCTACATCAGGTTTTCGGGGCCAACCATCAGCATGCAGAATGTGTCTCTGTCTGTCTCTGTTTGCGTGGGTTGTGGGTTATGTTACCCTCAGAATTTCATGTTCAGGTTATGTTGGTGGCGCCTTAAAGAAGCGTACAGCCCCCGAAGCCACCACAAATGTTGCAATAACAAAACCCGGTAAATCCTAAACCCCTCAACCTGTAAATCCTAAACTCCCCAACGCTGAATTTCCAGATCGCCCTGCTGAATGATCTCCGGCTTCAGAAGAACGCCTCCACTTTGGGCTTCCTGAACCCTCTGCCGGGGCACCTGGATTTTCGGGGTAGGCATTGTCGCTTATGTTTTTTGAGCTTAGGGTTTAGGGTTTCCGGGTTTAGGGCTTGGCATTTAAAAGATCAGAGGACTGGTAGAACTGGGAAAGTTTGGTTATCTTTACTTAGACCTCCATTTACGGTACTCATAAGAAGACGTAGACTAAACTTGGATTGAGGTTTCCGGCAACACTTAACCCTAAACCCTAAACCTCTACACCCTAAACCGCTGTGAGGGCTGTAGCAATTTAGGGCTGCACTGTTTTTTTTTAGAGCTTTATATCGCGAACTCGAAGAAGCCTTTGCCGGGGATCCTCGGGCTGCTGTTGGCTTATGAGATTTGTTATGGTTTAGGGCTTATAGGGTATAGGGTTTAGGGTTTAGGGGTTTAGGGTTTAGGCTTTAGGGTTTGGGCTTTTATGGGGTAAAGGGTTTAGGGTTTAGGGTTAATAGGTTAGGGTGTGGGGTTTAGGGCTTATAGGGTGTAGGGTTTAGGGTTAAGGGCTTATAGGGTATAGGGTTTAGGGTTTAGGGTTAAAAGGTTAGGGTGTAGGGTTCAGGGTTTACTCTGTATGAAAAGGTTGGATACTGCCCCCACTCAGTAGCAGGTGAATGTATATATATATATATATATTTATTTATGTACATATATAATATTGTATATTATATAGATATCCAAGGCCCGATTATAGACGGTTGCTGTATGGGGGGCAGTACCCAAGCAATTGGTTCAGTGACATTCGTAGCCTGGCGACGTGCATTAGCCAGTTAGCTCTAGAGCCTGCCAATGGTAATGATTATGGCCGAAGTCTGCCGAGCTGACTTGCTTGGCACTTTCTGACATCCCGAAACCCTAAACCCTAAACCCTAAACCCTAAACCCTAACTCCCAAAATTTGAAGGGTTGTAGTAATTGCAGGCGGGTCTCGGAGCCCGGGACGCCGGAGTGATCAACTGCGACTTCGCCTAGTGGCTTTGCCTTCTGTACCTGTACCATTAGGCTTTAGATAGGGTTTAGGGTTTAGGGTTTAGGCATGCAGTCCAGCAGATAGCCCCTAAAGGCCTTTCGAACGGATCTACAGCGGTTGGTACCAGGCAGCAGGCAGTCAGTTCCAAGAGAGTTTCCAACCCAAGTCGAGACCCGTAACTATGTAGGGTACCCACCTTCTGGACACCCACTTCAGATGCTCTCGTTGCGTTTTTCATAGCCTAACTTGCATCTACAAACCCTAAACCCTAAACCCCTAAATCCAAAACCCCTAAATCCTAAACCCCTAAACCCGTAAACCCGTAAACCCCTAAACCCGTAAACCCGTAAACCCCTAAACCCTGGATACTGCCGACAGCTTCCTAGGATCTACAGTCACCTCTCCGCCTTCAACGACATCACCGAAGGCGCCGGGCTCAGGGTATAGGGTTTAGGGTTTAGGGCTTCCACCGGAGCCCTCAACTCCCAACGGCCTTGAACCATAAAACCTCAATCCAAAAGCCCCGAGCTCTTGAGCTTTGTCCTAAAACCCCGCAGAACTTCAAGCCCGAGCCCTCGAGCTATGGCCCCTAAACCCTAAACCCTAAACCCAAAACCCTGAACCCTAAACTCTAAGCCCCCAAACCCTAAACCCTGAACCCTAAATCCTAAACCCTAAACCCTAAACCCCTAAACCCTGGACCCTGAACCCTAAATCCTAGACCCTGAACCCTAAATCCTAAACCCTAAACCCTAAATCCTAAACCCTGAACCCGGGAAGCTGTGCTAGAGTGCTTTCTTGAGCTGGGATGTTACTTTGGTATGTGCCTCTTCTGAACAGTGATATGAGATGCAAGCAGTCTGTTTCTGTGTGACTGGCTGCTCATGTGTTGGGGTGAAACATGCTCTATGAAGTTGGGCAAATGCTTGACTTTGGGGGTGTGTGCCCTTTCTGGTGTAAGCCTCAATGAGGCAGGCAAGACGCGCTAACAGTGTGAAAGGCCGGTGCACTTTAAAAAAAAACCCTGAACCCTAAACCCTAGACCCTGAACCCTAAATCCTAAACCCTACACCCTAAACCCTCAAACTTCAGGCAGCAGCTTCTCCGACTGCGGTGCAGGCTGGCCGGCGAAAGCAGGCCGACGGGGAAGCCAGGGAGCGCGATAGGGTTTAGGATTTAGGGTTTAGGGTTTAGGGTTTAGGGTTTAGAATAGGGTTTGAAGTATATTATACTATTATCATAATAAGGAGCCCCCAAAATCCTCTTTGTTTTGTCAAGAGCTCTACATTTCCATTAGTGCTGGGCTTCGGGTTTAAGGTTTATGGTTTAGGGCGTGTAGCGATTAGGGTTCAGGGTTTAGGAGACCGATGGAAGTGATTCAATGCTCCTTATTAAGAAGGGGGTGTTGTGCCCTCTAAATGTGTGCTGCTGTAATGAGGTAGCGGAAGCTGGTTATTTTGCTATGGATAGTGGTATGCGACTCGTTTGTCGAGCGTATCATTCTACAACTTATTCTCAAAATTACTGGCGGATCAGGGGACTTCGTAAGTGTGACTAGAGTAAGTACCGCATTTAGGGTTTAGGGTTATAGTGCATAAATCCTAGCCACCTGGTCCTGCAAGGACCAACCCCCCCCCCCCCCCCC
>CAJNDV010032454.1:18331-33966 GCA_905221635.1 Symbiodinium sp. CCMP2456 | reverse complement strand
TAAACCCTAAACCCAAAGGAACCCTGCACTCTTGGCCAGAAGCCCAGTAAACTTACCCTAAGCCGTACCTACCTAAAAGAGCGGATCATCTGCGAGGATGTGCCCAAGTCACGCGACGAGAAGCCGCAGCCGCCGGATGCCGCCCTCCTAAAGATACTCCGAAGCTGTAGTCGGAGGACCGAAGAAAAGGTCTTAATGAAGGGGCCTTACTCGTTAGAATAAGCTTTTGGGGCCCATACTACTGCACTTCTGATAAGGTACCCCCCCAAAATAGTATTTGGGTAGTTGTCAAAATTATGGTCCCTTTTGGGGTACCCTAAATAATAGGTGCCGTAATATAATAAGGACCCCAAAAAGGACCATAATTTTGACAACCACCCATTTGTAATTATTTAGGCCCCTACATTATTCAGAAGGTCCTAGGCTGGGTTGATTCGAAGGCTCGAGATTTCCTAGGTAGTATTAGGGAGTCCCTTTTAGGGGACCCTTCTTAACCCCACTTCTGGCTCTCTGAAAAGGGACCGTATTGAGAGGGTCTATATCCCCAAGGGTCCGCCGAATCCTAACGGCCGATTCTTCCACGGCCAGTTTTGTGACAAGGGTGCATAGTTTTCTGCTTGTTGTTGAGGGGTTTTGGCCCCTTATATGTCAAAGCCCCAAGGCCGGAAGCCCTGAACAGCACTCTAAACCCTAAACACCCTCCAACCCTAAACCCTAAACCCTGAACCGACACCCTCCCTAGTCTATCAAAGCTTCCGAGGTGTGGCATCAGCAGCGAAAGCCTCGTCCACAGAGTGCCCCCTGCTCCAGGCCTGCGTCCTTTTGATTTGGGTTTAGGGTTTAGGGTTTCGGGTTGAAGGTTTAGGGTTCAGGGTCATTTCAGTCACTACCTTATCCTAAGCCTCCATGTACCTAAATAGTAAATAGTATCACTTTGGCCTTAAAGTAGTCCCCATTCGGGTACAGTTGGGGCCAAAGTATCTACTCTTTGGGTACAGGGGCCCTTAGGGTTATTCACCTGCCAAATCCTATTAAACCCTAAACCCTAACCCTTAAACCCGAAACCCCTACACCCCTAAACCCCAAACTCTAAACCCGAAACCCTGAACCCTAAACCCCGAACCCTAAACCTATTCTACGTAGGCCTTTGGGATATTTGTATTTCCCCTTCTTGCGCTTAAGAGGATCCTGAGGGGCCGACCTGGCTTTGGTTTTGTAGGGTTTAGGGTTTAGGGTTTAGGGTTTTCACAAGCCACAAGTTCTATATGGGAGTTTCCGAAAATAAGGGGTACCTCATATTTTGGGGTCCTTATAAACCGGATCCTACTATATACGGTCGGTACTACATATTAGGGTCCCCTATTTTCGGAAACCTTCATATGTTGCAAGCAAACACGGCGTCAAAGCCTTGACTGCGGTTTAAGAGAAGGTACGTTTGGAAGTTGCTCGATTGCTGTAGCAGGCCAGTCCCTCTGTCTAAAAAACGCGTAGCGGCGTCTCTGGCATGCTGTCAAAAAGCAGTGGTGAACGCCCGAAACTCATGCATTGGTATCTACAAAGCGTCTCGAAGTGGCATCTACGAACACTGGGATCAACCAATTTGCTCGAAGTGGGATCTACCGATGATGAGTGCACTTAGGGTACTTAAAGGACCATGGGACTTAGTAAGTAGGGTTATAAGTTATAAGGTAACTATACTTGTAACCCCAATTAGGGGGCTTATAATCTCATTTACTAAGTCCCATGATCCTCCAAGTACCTGTACTTGCATGGAATCACAAAACGCAAGTACACGTGGTCCCCAGTAGCCTAAACCCTAAACCCGTAAACCCTAAACCCCCAAACCCCTAAACCCTAAACCCTAAGCCCCAAACCTCTAACCCCTACACCCTAAACCCCTAAACCCTAAACCCTAAACCCTAGCTAAACCCCAAAACCCTAAGCCCTAAAACGCAAGTACGCGTGGTCCCCAAGAGCCGAACGGCCTCCATGGCAAGGTGTTCGAGCCCCAGGATCCTCCGTAGGGTGTAGGGGTTAGGGTTTAGGGTTTAGGGTCTAGGGGTTTAGGGGTTTAGGGTTTAGGGTTTAGGGTTTAGGCTTTAGGGTTAAGGATTTACTGTTTAGGGTTCAGGGTTTAGGGTTTAGGGTTGAACCAAAGCAGGCGCGTGCTGGAACGGAGCCCGTCGCAGCTTTTCCAGCAGCCGGGAAGCAGACAAGATAGCAGGCCAGGTGGTTCTGATCCTTCGTACTTTCGCTGGCTAAAGGATACGATCGGAGTATTTATAGGGATCTAATTACCCATAGGCCCCATGGTAGTTCCTGTTTGGGGTTACGTTATAGGGTTCTATATGTGAACCCCCAAAAGGAACTACTTTAGAGCTTATGGGTATAGATGGGTTCTTGACTTTAGGGCTTTAGGGTTCAGAGTTTTCCAGGCCCCAGTTGTTGTTTGTAGTGTTTAGGGTTTAGGGTTGAGGGTTTAGGGTTTAGGGTTTAGGGTTGAGGGTTTAGGACTTAGGGTTGAGGGTTTAAAGGGTTTAGGATTTAGGGTTTATGGTTTAGGCGTTGTTGTGCGGCATCACAGCCTTGACTGCAACTTCTGGCTAGAGGCAGCTGGAAGTTGCTGAATAGCTACGTTTGCTGTAGGACGTCTACTACTACTATCCCTAAACGCTAAACCCTAAACCCTAAACCCTAAACCCTAAACCCTAAACCCTACTACCACTACTCCTTCCATGCTGGAATACTCCGTGAGCCTCCGAGGCCTCCTGGTAAATGACCGCGCGGTGCAGGGTTTACGCTTTAGGGTTTTTAGGGTTTAGGCGTTTTAGGGTTTAGGGTTTAGGGTGTAGAGTGCAGGGTTTAGGGTTTAGGGCCGTTTAGGGTTTAGGGTTTAGGGTTTTGGGTGTAGGGTTTAGGGTTTGGGGTGTAGGGTTTTGAGTTTTTTTAGGGTATTGAGTTTTTGAGTTTTGGATGTAGAGTTTTGAGTTTCAGGGTTTTGGGTGTACGTAGGGTTTTGGGTGCAGGCCCACCACAGCCGACCGCGTGTTCCAACGGGGACATACGCGCTGGTTGACCTCGAAAGGACCCGGAGATGTAGGCCAGAGTGACTCATCAGGTTGATACCAAGAAGCTAGAAGAACTCGCATCTTCCTAATCAGGTTGATACCAAGAAGCTAGAAGAACTCACACCTTCCTATGCGGGTTGATACCAAGAAGCTAGAAGGACTTGCATCTTCAACTACCATACTACACAAAGGCTTTTCGGCTCGGTTGAGCCGAAGAGAGCATGACAGGCTGCCGAGGAAAGCCTTTCAATAGATGGACTATGGGAATCGGGCGGCTTTGAAGATGCTAAACAGAATTGGAGCCTACCTCATTGGCTTTCTTAGCCCCAGCTTGCTTGAACACCTACCGCACCAGCCGAGGGTTTAGGGGTTTACGGTTCAGGTGTTTAGGACCCCTTCGAAGCTTCTTCTGTAAGGTTCCCAATTCTGATTTCCTTACAAATGCCCTTAAACATGTAGGTTAGTTAGGGATTTAGGGCTTAGGTGTTTCGGTTTTGGGCCTAGGCGTTCAAAGTCTCGAGAACGTCCCAGAGGTTCCAAGTACCCAACATGATAGTTACCAAATTGCAAACCCTCACACCTCTACTCTTACGCAACAGAACCTTAAACCCTAAACCCTAATCCCTGAACCCTAAACCCTAAACCCCTAAACCTAAACCCTAAACCCTAAAAGAGCTTCGGGCAAGCCTGCCCCTCGGAAGCTTTTCCTCGAGGACCCTTTGTCGAGTCGCCTAAGTCGGCCACCTCCACCGTGTCACTCAATGAGGTTCGGGGTTCAGGATATCGGGTTTATAAGGTTTAGGGTTTAGGGGTTTATAGGGTTTAGGGGTTTAGGGTTTAGGGTTTAGGGTTCAGGGTTTAGGGTTTAGGGTTTATGGCTTTAGGGGTTTAGGGTGTAGGGTTCAGGGTTTAGTAATTTAGGGTTTAGGGTTTATTTCCCCCGGTGGGGGGTGGGGATCCGGCTCCAGGTTTCTTTGATGGTTTGAGGGGGGGGTGGGGGGGTTGGGGAATTTAGGCTCCTTTAAGGCTTTAGGGTGTTTAGTGTTAGGGCCTGTTAGGCTTCTTGGAGGCTTTCGGGTATTTAGGCTTCTTCGGTGGTTTCAGGGCTTTATTATTTTTTTGTTCAGGCTGCAGGGCTTGGTGATATTGTTGATGATGTAAATCCTGCATTACCTTAAGGACCCTAAACTATGGCATTTATGGGTAAGGCAGGATTTATATCATCAACCGCAGTGTTGCCAGTTTAGGGTTTAGGGTGTAATACTGGGGATCGTATCCGGGGCTTGATACGTTTTTTCTTGCGACTTAGACTCTAGTTTTCCCTGGCTTTATCAGGGTGCAAAGGCTTGCAGTAGGGTGTTATACATTGAGCCCAATGTACCTTGAGTGTAAGTCCGAATGTTGCATGTCTTACTCTGGCTAGGTTTGGTGACGCTGAGTGTGTATATTATGGGGTCTTAGCAGTATCTGAAGCCTTACGCAACTGTGTACTATAGGGGCCTCAGTAATTAGCTATATTATTCCCCAGGGTTCCTTACTCGAAACATAGTATAATATACCTAAACCCTATTCTAATCATTAAGGCCCCTGCATTAGGTGGATGAGCAAGCTTTCATCAGGAGGTAGTGGTGGGAAGTTGGGGAAGAGATTGAGATCTTCCAATATCTCTTAAATATGGAATATACCTTCAGTCATATTCGGAAACCTAGGGTTTAGGGTTCACAGTTTAGGGTTTGTGCAATATACTTGAAATCATATGAGGGAACGTACCACAATTTGAGGTATATTCCTGAATTGAGGGATATTGGAGGTCTCGGGGTGAGTCTTGCCGGAGTATTCGTACAAGCCAAATGTAGGGGCCTAAATAGTTACCAATACTATTTGGGGGGTTCCTTATTATGACTATAGTTTAATATAGCCCCAAGCCCTATTCTAATTGTTAAGGCTCCTTTTTTACTGGTGGCATTTGTTGCAGCCAAGAGCCCTGCAACAAGCAACACGAACAGAAACAGGGAGCGAAGAGTCCCGCCAAACCTGGGCCCTAAAGAACCTACCTTTTCAGGGTCCCTTATTATGAATTCTCTATATAAGTCCTTAAAAAGGTAGGATATTTGGGGTTAAGGAAAACCCTGAACCCTAAACCCCGGCTAAACCCTAACCCTCTAGCCCTTAGCATCACAATAGCCCACAATCCTCATATTGTCGAGTCTTTGGGCCCAAAAGCCTTAGAATATGAGTCCTTTGAGGGTTAGGGTAGATGGTCTTTAGAATTGGGGTCCAGGCTTTGGGGGCTTCAGGGATTTAGGGTTTTGGGTTAGGGTTCAGGGTTTAGGGTTTAGAGTTCAGGGTATGTAGAGACACTTAAGCAGAACCAGTGAACTAAGGTATGCACTTACAGGTTTACTGTAGTGGATCCGACATTGTTGCATAGGTTGGGGTGGGGGTTTGGAATTTGGGTCTAGGGTGTTGAGTTGCGTAAGTGGCGTGGTCTTGTAGGCCCTAAACCTTAAATCCTGAACCCTACAAACCTAAAACCCTCAAACCTACAGCCCTAAAACAAGTTGAGATCCTGATCCTGATCCGTAATCTCAGCTATGTAGAGTCAGACACGGTTTGACTGGCTTCATGTCTAGACTGTCTGTATGGTGCTCTGACTAAGCAAGGTCAACAATCTGGCAATATCAGCAGCCGCAACACGATTAAATAACATGTGTTGTGTATGACTATGCGGTTGATGATAGAAATCCTGCATTACCCCTAAAAAAGAATGTACCAAACTTCCCCTAGTTTAGGGCCCTTAAGGTAATGCAGGGTTTATATCATCAACCGTAGGTGCCCTAAACCCTAAACCCCTAAGCCCTAAACCCCTAAACCCTAAACCCTAAACCCCAGATTTATATCATCAACAGTATCAACACCACGAGAGGTTCTTATGAGTAAGACGCGAGATGGGGCCGATACCAGCTTGATGGTGCCGCCACCGTAATATAAGGGCCTTCATGGTTTAGGGTTTAGGGTTTACCTTCAGAACCCAACACCCACTTTTTTGTAGGTTCTTATTATAAGCCCAAATATGGGATTTATAGGGACACTACAAAAAAGTAGGTTTTGGGTTCTTAAGGTAGTGTTTAGGGGCCTTACCCTTGCATCAAAATAGCACAAAAGCCTCAAATAATAAGGTCTTTGGGCCCAAAAGCCTTAAATCTATGAGTCCTTGGGTAAGGGTTGATGGTTTTGGGTTTAGGGTTTAGGGTTCACGGAATTACCTACATTTGTTTGGGGGTTCCTTATTATTGCAAGTAGAGTATAGTATCCCCCTCAAAGCTGCCCAAAACCCGATGCTATGTGTTAAGGCCCCTATAGTACCCATCGATTTAGGGTTTAGGGTTTAGGGCTTTTGGGGGTTTAGGGCTTTTGGGGTTTAGGGTTTAGGGCTTTTGCTGTTCAGGGTTTAGGGTTTAGGGGTTTAGGGTTTAGGGTTTAGGGTTTAGGCCTTTTGGGGTTTAGGGTTTAGGGCTTTTGGGGTTTAGGGCTTAGGGCGTTTGGGGGTTTAGGGCTTTTGGGGTTTAGGGTTCAGCATTTAGGGTTTAGGGGACCTATAGTAACCATCGATCGCGCATACGGTTCTTTGGCTCAGAGGAATGGCCGGCATTACGCAGAGAACACCCAAACTCCGATGGACCCTACCCTTGGGTTTAGGGTTTAGGGTTTAGGGTTGAGAAGTCTAGGGTTTAGGGTTCAGGGTTGAGAAGTCAGGGTTTAGGGTTTAGGGTTTAGAGTTACCTTGGCATCAAAATAGCCCAAAAGCCTCATATAAGAAGGTCTTTGGGCTCAAAAGCCCTAAAACATGAGTCCTTGGAGGGTAAGGGTAAGCCTCAGAGCCTAGTGACCCCAATTCCTAAAGCCAGAACGTGCTGGAAGATGCCCATCGACTATTCCAAGTGGGACAAGCTGGAGGTTACTTGGTTTGCCATTGGGAGATCTCTAAACTTGTTGGCCTGTCCATTCAAGGTTTGGGGTTTAGGGTTTTAAGGTTTAGGGTTTAGGTTTGGGGTTTGGGGTTTTAAGGTTTAGGGTTTAGGTTTGGGGTTTAGGGTTTAGGGCCTTAAAATTTTTAAGAGAGGTCAGCGACGATGAGGAAGACCGACCCCGATCTCCTGCTGCCCAGGTTTCGGGGTTCAGGGTTCAGGGTTCCCAGAGACTCCAAAACCCCTACTTTATCGTTTTTCAGCTATATAGCTTAAATTATCTATATATATATATATATATATATATTAGAAATTTGGTGATATAGTTCCTCAAATAAGGAGTTTTGGGAGTCTGTGGGTTAGGGCTTGCCTTAAACTCGAACCGCTGTTAAGGACTTGTGCAAGAAAAAATATAAGTAGGATCCCAAAACAGGTAGGTCATACAGGGTTCAGGTAGGGTTTAAGATCCAGTTTTTTGGTAGGGTTTAAGGTTTAGAGTTTAGGGTGTTCAGCTCTTTGGGACTAGCGCTCGGAGTCTACCGGCTCGTCGCAGGCCGCACCCCCCGATTTCAGCGAGATGGATTTCGACGAGGAGGGCATGAAGGCGATAGAAGCTGAGCACGAGCAGCTACAGGATTTCGTCGGAGAGCATGACTGCCCAGCCAAGGACCCCCCTCCTCTCTGCAATGCCGAGCTTTAGCAGACTTTTTGGGGTTCTTGGAAGCTGATTTTATTCTGAATGCCAAACCCTAAACCCTAAACCCCTAAACCCTAAACCTTAAACCCTAACCCTAAGAGGAAGTGGTGGTGGAATGGCTTAAAGATGCCGCTGGCCCAGGGAAGCTGGATAGCAGCGAGCAGAACTTGAAGAGCGTGCTTGAAGACCTTGGCTTCTTAGTTTAATGGTCCAAGTAATATAGGGCCTGGATCCTATATAGTAGGTACCTTGGGGGTTTAGGGTAGCCTAAACCCTAGACATCCCTAAACTTCTAAACATAGCCGGAGTGTTGCTTGACGACCTCGTCTCATCAGGGTTTATATCCCTTAAGGTCTCATCAGGGTTTATATCCCTTAAGGTCCAAGTAATATAAGGCCTGGATAATTACGAATACTGTTTCGGGGCTCCTTACTAGAATTACTTAGTAGCTGAGTGAGTACACTTTACATTTATTGGGGTTATATGATCCATTATAGCACTGAAAGTGTACACTTTTTGGGGCTTCTTAGGAGCCCAATAGCTAAACTTTAAACTTTTGTTGGTTTCTTAAACCCCTACTAAAAGAAAAGTTTAAACTTTTTTGGGCCAGGGTACTGGGCTTCAAGGGCTTATGAGCTCAGCAGCTAAGGTTTGATGGAGGCCGCCGTGACTTGTTTTGACTACGACTGTCTCCGGCGATTGTGGCGTGCACCACTCGCAGGCCGCAAGGAAGCAGAGCGTATTCAGCGCGAAGTTGGCATGGAATTGGACAGGAAAGGGGGCATGGCCTGCATGCGATTGCATTACTACATGCTGAACTATGCGATGTGTGGCCAGTACTTCTTCGGGGCAATTCCACGATCCACACCAGTGATGTGCTATGTCAACCACTTGAACATTGTATGGTCTGGTATAGGTGAGTGGCTGTATTAAGCCCCTAAACCCTAACCCTAAACCCCAAAGACTCACGGGTTGAGCTGCTCCTCGTGCACCTGCACAGGGCACCTCCCTGGCCACCATCTGACGAAGCGCAGCGGAAAAATGCTTTTCCAACTTTGCACCGATCGCTCTTAGGGCTTAGGGTTCAGGGGGTTTAGGGTTTAGGGTTTAGGGCTTTGGGTTTCGCACTTCGGGTTCAGGTTTTGTCTCGTCGGAGTCACTAACGAGATAGGGTCAGATACCCCAGTGCATGATGATGATTTTCTTCCTCTTTTCGGAGTGGTTCCCGCTGGATTGCGCAGTTTCTTAAGCGTCCATGTGTTCATAGAGCGTGTGCTTTGGCGATAAAGCCAGGTCCCATAGTAGATACTATAGGGGCCAGAATAATTAGAATAGGTTCTGCGGTATAGTATACTCCCAAATCCTAAACCCCTAAACTCCTAAACCCAAAATACACCCTAAACCCCTAAACCCTAAACCCCTAAACTCCTAAACCCAAAACCCACCCTAAACCCCTAAACCCTAAACCCCTAAACTCCTAAACCCCAAACTCACCCAAAACCCCTAAACCCCTAAACTCCTAAACCCCTAAACCCTAAACCCCTAAACCCACAACCCCAAACCCAGACCATGCCGAAGAATGACCTTTCGGCGCTCGCTCCTGCCAGGTGGCAGAGGTGCGAGGTGTCATCGATCTAACACCAGGCCTCCGGTTTAGGGTTTAGGGTTTAGGGTTTAGGGTTTAGGGGCAGCTTCGGGGTTTCCCTTGAAGGGGCTACTAGGGTTTAGGGGTTTAGGGTGTTAGGGTTTAGGGTTTAGGTTTCAGGGATTTAGGGGTTCAGGGTTTAGGGCTTTAGGGCTTTTAGGGTTCAGGGTTTGGGTTTTAGGGGTTTAGGGGTTCAGGGTTGAGGGGTTTAGGGCTTTTAGGGTTCAGGGTTTGGGTTTTAGGGGTTTAGGGGTTCAGGGTTGAGGGGTTTAGGGCTTTCAGGGTTCAGGGTTTAGGGGTTAGGGGTTTAGGGTTCTGCAGGGTTTGCTTGAAAACCACCGGGTTGATTGTAAATCGACATGCCGACCCGGGCCCGACGGAGAAGGAGGTACTGTTGATGATCTAAATCCTGCATTACCACGGTTTAGAGTTTAGGGTTTAGTTAGGGTTTAGGGTTTAGGGTTTATTATGGAGTTAGCCCTCCCCCCCAAAAAAACAATTTTAGAATGGTCTTTAGGGGCCTAATGCCATACTTCATGCTGGTAGTATGTTTGGACCCTCTGGGTAAAAAAGTAACAGACCATAATTTCCATAGTGTAGGGTCCTTAAGGTAATGCAGGTTTTATATCATCAACCGTAGTTCAAAGTACTTGTTTAGGCACTGATCAGGTATCGCCGCAGTAAAATTACCCAACGGCTCCATTATGTTTCCTCTTTGCGGCTTATATGTAGGTTCCTACAAGGTAATCCCCCAAAAGGAACTACTTTGGAGCCTATGGGTAGAGAGATATTCCTTAATCAAGGGGTCTTGAAGTCTCTGGGTTGCCGAACCCTAGACCCTAAACCTGGGTCCTTGTTGGTTACATTTTTACATCTTTCTTAGAATAAACAACCCAATAAGGATTAAACATATTCATGTTAAATATAAAACCCTAAACCCTAAACCCCTGAACCCTAAACCCCTGAACCCTAAGCCCCTAAACCCCTAAGCCCTAAACCCTAAACCCCTAGACCCTAACAGGGAACCAGAAACCCTGGTCCCCCAAACCCCCTAAACCCCTAAACCCCAAACCCAGAAACCCTGATCCCCACACCCCTAAACCCTAAACCCTAACGAAGGTTATAGCGAGTCGGATGCGAAGCTCTGCATCGAGGATGAGGTCGGCTGTTGGGGGGCGGACGGGGGAGGGCAGGGAGGGAGGGTTTAGGGGTTAGGGTTTAGGGTTTAGGGTTTTAGGGCTTTAGGGTTTTAGGGTTTTAGGGTTTAGGGTTTAGGACTTAGGGTTTAGGGTGTAGGGTTTAGGGTTTAGAGTTTCGGGTTTAGGGATTAGGTTTAGGGCTTACTTGGAGGATCACGGGACTTAGTAAGTAAGGTTATAAGTCCCTTATATTGGGGTTATAAGTAATTCTATGTACAGTTACCTTAGTTATAAGTTATAACACCTACTTACTAAGTCCCATGATCCTTTAAGTAGTAGTAATTCCTAATCTTGAAACCCTACATTCTACTGTATAGGTTCTTAGGACCCTTTGGGAGTTGCAAGAGCTATAGGTTTGCGGCTTAGGGTTCAGGGTTTAGGGGTTTAGGGTTTAGGGGTTTTGGGTTTCGGGTATAGGGTTCAGGGTTTTGGGTTTAGGGTTCAGGGCTTAGGGTTTAGGGTTTAGGGTTTAGGGGTTTAGGGGTTTAGGGGTTTAGGGTTTAGGGTTGTAAGGTTCAGGAGTTAAGGTTTAGGGCTTCGTTCGGGACTTCCCTAATGCGTGCGTGAGTGAGTTTAGGGCTTGTAGGGTCTGGGGCTTAGAGTTTGGGGGGATTCCGATTTAAGTTTTAGGTTTTAGTTGTTTTGATGGTTCTTGAGTGTCTATCTGATGTCAAAGGACTTTTCTGCGAAAGTGACGTTCTGTTCTGTTAAGAAAGGCCTTCTAAGTCATATTGAGAACTTACTGGACTGTATGAGGGTTTCGCCTGGAAGGTGGTTCAGGGTGCTAGTTCCTACGAGGGCTTGAGAAGGTTTACTGGGCTTTCTCCGGGTTGATAGAGGCTTATGGCTCGATATATTATTCTGGTCACCCTAAACCCAAACCCTGAAGCCCTGAACCCTAAAACCCTAAACCCCTAAACCCTACACCATTAACCCTAAAACCCCAAACCCCTAAACCCTAAACCCGAAAACCTCAACTAGCCCCCTAAACCCCTAAACCCTAAACCCCTACACCCTAATTACAAGCAGCAGACTTCACGAAGATGCTTGGCGAAGAGGAGGAAGTTGTGCTGACCTCGTACTTCGAGTGCAAGGAGATGGGAGTTTCCGAAAATTAGGGCACCTTATTTTGGTTTTATGGTTTAGGGTTTTATGGTTTAGGGTTCAGGGTTTAGGGTTGTGCAATTTAGAGTACTACATTCGGGTCCCGTATTTTTGGAAACCCCAAGATGAATGTCAAAGATAGCGAGTCGGCCCTAAACCCTAAACCCTAAACCCTAAACCCTAAACCATAAAGAAGGGCGGCTGCGGGACTGCTACATGTCACGCCATGGCCGTAAAGCCCTCAACCCCGAAAAGCCCGAAAGCCGAGCCTCCAGCAGCCTAGGGTTTAGGGTTTAGGGTTTAGGGTTTAGGGTTTAGGGTTTAGGGTTTAGGGTTTAGGGTTTAGGGCGGTTCCTGGGAGCTTCCTATCGAAGGATTCCAGGCCATTTTTGTCCTTTAGCGTTAATTGCACAAACTCTGAGCGGACCCCGACTCTTACTCTAAAGCGCCCTATGATCCCCCTACTTACTTAGCCAATGGGGGAACTTTAAACCTTTTGAACCTTTTTTAACATCTTTTCTTTACTAGAGAGTTCGAACTTTCTTGCACCCGGTTATTGAAGAACTAGCCTAAACCCTAAACCCCCTCCAAGTCCTAAGCCCTGAACACTACTTAAAGGATCATAGGACTTAGTAAGTAGGGTTTTAATTGAGGTAACTGTACTTATACTTACTTATAATCCCAATGAAGGGACGTATACCTTACTTACTAAGTCCCATGATCCTCCAAGTAAGATCCCTAAAATGCCTGCGCTTGCCAGATGCCGAATCCAACGGCCTCGACAGCCTCGCGAATGCGGATCCGTCACACCGTCATCCAAAGGTGGGGTTTAGGGTTTGGGGTTTATAGGGTTTAGGGTTTGGGGTTTAGGGTTTAGGGGGGTTTAGGATTTAGGGTATGGGGTTTAGGGTTTGGGAGACTTGAAGATCATGTAGTTTGGGCCTTGTTTTGGGGTTTTGGGATTTTGGGTTAAACCCTAAATCCCTACACTCTACACCGTTTATTGGGTTCAGGCCCTGTGCCAGGACCCCGCAAGATACCCTCAACTGTTTGAGGAGTCCCCTGTCCTTGAAGGGCACGACTGGGATACTCGTAGTCGCACGGACCGGAGACTGCGTAGATCCACTCCATTGGGTATCACGCAAACAGTCTTCGACCGCGAGGTCTACGACTGAAGCCGAAACTATCTCCTTGGCGACCGCCATGTTTTCCGAAGTGGAAAATCTCCAAGAGTACCTTGGTGACATCCTCGGTTTTGAGATCCCCGTGCTGTATGAGCAGGATAACAACACCGTAATATCCATTCTCAAAGCGGGTTATTCTGCCAAGCTCCGTCATATGCCTAGGGCGCATCGGGTGAACGTCGCGTCGATCTGTGAGCGCCTCGCAAAGCCGCATGTTCAGATAACCCTACGGCGGAACAACGAGCACTCGAAAACTGGGGGTGTAAATAGAATCTGGTTTTGTGGTTTGTTACCCTAAGGGTCCATGTACCTGAATAGTATATACTTTGGCCTGAAAGTAGTCCCTATTTGGGTACTTTGGGGTCAAAGTATCTACTATGTGGGTACATGGACCCTTGGGGTTATTCTATCTGTAGATTTCAGACAGGATTGATTGCATAAATTGCATAAACATAATAAGGACGATTGTTGTATTTTTGCGTCTATATTAGCTTGAGGTATGTAGCTTGAAAATTGAAACCTCAACCCGAAAGATGACGCACTCGATCTCGAGGCTTTCATCAGGTCCCAAAAGGAGCCCTATATGAGCAAGTCTTTTCAGCATACCCGCACCTTGCGCCAAGTCGAGTAGTAGTATAAACCCTAAACCCTAAACCCTGAACCCCTAAAGCCTAAACCCTAAACGCCAAGTGGAGTAGTAGTTACTTTTGTGCCTTTCATTGTAAGCGTTCCATCTACACCTGGATGGCCGGAGGAAGCACCCTCAGGGTTTAGGGTTTGGGGGTTGAGGGTTTCGGGGTTGAGGACGTAAGGTTTAGGGTTTAACTCTATAGGACCTTGAAGGGAATACTACGGTTGGTGATGTAAATCCTGCATTACCCCTGGTATGAGGAGTATACCATAGTTCTCGTAGTTTTGGGGTCCTTCAGGTAGTGCAGGATTTATATCATCAGCAGTATTCTGAACTATTCAGACTCCTGCAGCCCAAATTATGTGTACGAGCCCTGACAAGACACGCCCTGTTTCTAAGGGTCCTAACATGAGGATCCTTACAATAATCCCCGTATAGGTAATGCGGTACGTTAACCAGGAGTCTACATTACCTCATTATTCGCTATACCAAGCCTCAACCTAACCCCACCTCTTCAGACCTATGTTAGGTTAACAGCTACTTTTACTTCTTTTTCGGAGCTTGATTGCATGAACGCTATACAGTAGTACTTCAATTCTCAAAAAAACATTCTTCAAACCTTCCGGGCCACGTTATGCTACTAGTGTCATTAGTCGTCTTGTCGTCTTAGTACTTTTGTTGTTGTTATTGTCAATATTTCCATGGTCCTTACTGTTATTATCATTACTTTCGATTTCGGCTTTCTTTTACGACTACTGTGATTGCTTTCATTACATTTAGTGTTTGTTGCTATCGACATCATCGTTACTGTCATCAGTTGTCATCACTATGCTTAACATGTATTGCTATTTCTAATCTTGCTAATACTGGTATTCTTAATGTGATCATTGTTCTTCTTCATATCATTGTTAGCATTTACGACTCGTACTAAATTCACACTATTGATTATATCACTATTGTTTTTCTTATCACCAAAATCGGTAATAAGTTAGTCTTACTTACTGGTCTTATCATTCTTCGCATTGTTTTGCTACCAACACCCCTTACAGAATTCTTCCCCTTAGCATCAAAATATCCCCAAAGCCTTTAATAATTGGGTCTTCGGGCCCAGAAGCCTTAAAATATGAGTCGCTTGAGACCATTCCTAAACCCTAAACCCCTAAACCCCTAAACCCCTAAGCCCCGAAACCCCTAAACCCAAAGCCCTTAAACCCCTAAACCCCTAAACCCTAAGCCCCTAAACCCCAAACCCTTAAGCCCCTAAGCCCTCTTCGCTGGGCTCCACAGACCTGGCCGCGCCCATGCGGCGCCGGAGCAGAGGAAGCCGATGAGCGGCTCGGCGCGGAACGGACCTTTGAAGGGTTTAGGGGTTCGGGGGTTTAGGGTTTAGGGGTTTAGGGTTTAGGGTTTAGGGGGGCTTATTTAAGAGGGTTCGTTTAAGAGCTCCTTTGAGGGGTTTAGAGTTTAGGGTTCCTTCCAGGGCTCCTTTGTCAGTTTGAGGGAATTAGGGTTTAGGGTTGCTTCAAGGGCTCCTTCGAAATCTGAAACTTTGAGGGGTTTAGGGCTTCGGGTTCGTTCAAGGGCTCCTTTGAAACTTTGAGGGTTTAGGTGTCCTTAGCGGTTCTTTAAGGGGGGTAAGGTTTATAAGGGTTTGAGGCGGCTTTGGGCAAGGACGTCTTTGAGTCGGCAACGGCAGTTTGGCCAAGTTTAGGGTGGTGGATTTGTAGGGTTGAAGGAATCTGCGCGCGGGGTTATGTAATCAATCAGCAAGCTGCGGCTGTGACTTAGTTATGGTGTTTAGTGGTTTCCTTTGCTGCTGCAGGTTCAAGCCGCGAGACGAGGAAGTCAACGGACTTAAACTCCACGCAGCAATGCGACAAAGGACCCTTGGAGTTGTACCGATGCCTGCCCCTCATGCATAGCCAGGCGACGCGGGAGTGCAGACTGGCGTGTATAGCGCGGGCTTGTCGAGGCTCTGTGTTTGTGCGCGGACGTTCGCAGCGAACACATCAGTATACACTAAACCCTAAACCCTAAACCCTAAACCCTAAACCCTAAACCCTAAACCCAAACACAAACACAAAATTAAGACCGGGCTCGAAGCTCCAAGCCGTCGGCAACAGGTCGGCTCACCCTTGA
>CAJNDV010032453.1:93280-139521 GCA_905221635.1 Symbiodinium sp. CCMP2456 | reverse complement strand
AGAGGGGGCCGCCCGTGGCGCAGGACCGCTAAATTGTAAACTCGGGGGGGGTGCATGTGCGGATTCGTTGCCATAGGCGAGGTCTGCGGCACAGCCCCCCCCGGCCTTTTGCAATTTCCCCTGCTTCTCTCAGGACACCAGCAGGGAATCGAGACTATCCGAGAAGGAGGCCAGCCTCGGTTCGTAGTCGTTGCACGGTTCCTTCAAACTGCCTCTGGCAATCTCTGGCAGGTTCCTGACATTGAGCAAAAGGCAAAGCTGGAGAGCGGGCCGCCCGTGGCCCAGGACCTCTAAATTGTAAACTCGGGGGGGGTGCATGTGCGGATTCGTTGCCATGGGCGAGGTCTGCGGCACAGCCCCCCCCGGCCTTTTGCAATTTCCCCTGCTGCTCTCAGGACACTAGCATGGAACTGAAGAAGGTGAAGTTGGAATCGAGAGTATCCGTTCCCCAGGCCCGCTGAATTGTAAAATCGGGGGGGGGGCATCTGCCTCTCCGCGGCCAGGGCTGCTGACTCTGTGGATGCCCCCCCCCCAAGTTTTACACGCTGATGTTGCCTGGAGTGGCACCGAGTGCAGGATCCTAGCAATGTGAAGAAGCCGAAGCTGGAATCGAAACCATTCGTGGACGAGGCCAGGTGAGTCCTTACCACACTCGCAGGAAGCTCTTTTCTACGCAGCAGGTTCCTACTGCCGTGGTGAAAGCGAAGCCGGAACCTGGGCTGCCTGTGGTCCAGGCCTGTCTAGTCTGTTGCCCATTGTGAACTGCCTGTTCCCTTTGTTTTGGATGGCAGGAGATTCCAGTTCGAGCTCCGGGAGCTGTGTTCGCAGCTGCTGTTGGTGACGAGATGCGCCGCACTGGGACTAGCATTGCATGGCGAGGAACGATGTTGAGACACAGCTGCAAGTAGATAGCACGTTGTTCTGTACAACGTCCCTTGCATCTTGCCCGTGTCTGTGATTGTGTCTCCTAGGGATCAGCTACCCCTGGCCACCTACAACCTGATCTTGTCCTTGCTGGGAAAGAGCTTCCGGAGCACGTTCTATGCCGTCGCCATGGCGGAAGCAGCGGCCTACTACCGCTACATCGACATGGGCTTTGAGGCAGGGGACTGGGCGGAGCTCGCCACGGAGCAGCGGAATGCACTGGTTCCTACCGACCCTGCGGGGTTCCTCTCGAGCCGTGATGATTGGCAGGCGCGGGCAGAGCTGTGGGATCCCGATGACCCGCCGGAGCCTCTTGCGGGCCGCCTCGCTGCGATGGACGATGATCTCCGGGCGCTGCTGTTGCTCATGGTCCGTGCGCTGCCGGAGCTTTTCGAAGAGTTGCATCTCGATGTGCCGGCACTGAAGAAGGAGAGGGGCCAGGTAGCTGATTCTCTTTTTGTGGATGTGGCACATGGGCTCCTGGCACCGTACCCGTACGAGCCGGCGGAGATGGATGTCGAGATGAGCTGGGCCGGCTTGCTTCATGGCCTGGTGCGAGTGGCTGAGGCCGTGCTGGGTGCAGAGTGGGCCAAGGACCTCTGCATTTGCCTGGCATCATCAGAGGACAGGCTGCGTCAGTTGGAGCTGCAGGCTGGGGCCAAGGTTGTCTTCAGTGTGGTGTGCTCTGACGTCCACTGGTCATGTCTGGCCATCCTTCGCGGTCATGCCGAGGGCCTTTTCTACTGCGGCAAACAGAACACTGTGTGCAAGAAACAGGCTGCAGAGCTACTGCAGGCCGCCAGTCTTCAGCACAACTACGAGTATCGACTACAGTCACAGGCCGTGTCCCCTCAGCTTGATCATTGGTCGTGCGGGCACCGAGTGCTGTTGTGTTTGTACTTTGTCCTGAAGGCCGTGTCCGGGGACTCTGGCTGGCCAGTTCATCTGCCGGCGGATGCCTTCAGCCGCAGCAATTTGGCATGGATATGCGAGGCAACATCCAAGACAAGGTCCCGCGGCGGGGAGAGGGAGGAGCAGCAGGCACCATCCGGCGTGGGGATGAAGCAGGAGGTCCACTTTGGACCCATCCAGGATGCCGTGGAGCATGGTGGGAAGGGGGAGGAGCAGCTGGCATCATCTGACCTGGGGATCAAGCAGGAGGCCCACTTTGGACCCATGCGGCCGGCGATCCAGGATGCTGCGGAGGAGGAGGAAGGGGAGGACGGCGACGGGGGGCAGGGCAAGGCACGTGCTGCAAAGCGCAAACGGGCCAAGAAGACCGACCACGCAGCTCTTGGGTTGGAGATCGTGAAGGAGGCCGGCCTCAGCTTCAACACGGACTTCCAGGCAGAGCATGCTCGACTCAAGCTGCCCTTACCGCAGAAGCACTGGCAGAAGTTCTGTGAGCAGATCAGCAAGAACGGCATCCTGAACTGTGCCGCCTGTACTCTTCTACGAGAGCGGGTGAACCTTGCCATTGCCCAGAAGCCCAACCGGGAGAATGCCGCCGATGATGGAGCCGACGAGGATGCACCTGCGATCCAGGATGCTGGGGAGGCTGCTGTCGTCCCTGTAGCGGAGGATGCGATTGCCACGGACCCCGGTGGGGTGGTCAAGAAGAGACGTGGACGTCCTGTCAGCAAGGAACAAGGACCACGCCTACACGACAGCATCCAGCAGCACAGGCCCGAGGTATACAGGTTAAAGAGTGGTGCCCGCTACGATTGCTTGGCTTGTGGCTGTGAGGTCAACTTCCAGCGTACAAGCACCTCCGGCTGGGATTTCCTGCTGCAACACGAGAAGTCAGCCAAGCACACCAAGGGCCTCACCCGGCTGTCAGCCCATCATGATGAACAAGACGAGGAGCCGCTGCTCGCACTGCCAAGCAGCGGGTGTCCAGGCCATCTCCTAGGAGCCAGTGGCTGCATGCTGCAGCACCTGGAGGCCGGGAGTTCCCATAGTTACCCTAGTTGTTCAGGGCCTAGGGAAGGGGGGAGGGGTCTGAGATTCTAGCCTAGACTTAGGAAACAATAGACAGAAGCTACGATCAGGCCAGCATCCGTGCATGGGTGTCTTCGGGGATGCTCCAGATCAAGGGAAGTGAGCTCAGCAAGCTGGTTGTGCAGCCGATGGAGGATAAGATCCTGATCCGCCACATGAACTGTGCTGGCACCTCGAGCGCCACACTCTGCGTGGCCTGCCGACAAGTTCCGAAGCGAAAGCCGTTCATGCAGGACATTGCCCGTTGGTCACTGCGGTTGGACCAGGCAAGCCTGGCATATCACTGCGTCTATAGGCCGGAGGAGGTCGCGAAGCTGCTTGGCGAGATGCAAGCCAAGGACTACCAGGCCATCTGCAAGGATGACATCCAGAACTGCATGACGGCATACAGCAATGGCGGATGTGCGAGCTTGCTCGAGCTGTGCACCCGAGCCTTCTTTTGCATCAACAACAGGATCCGCACACCACAGCTGCAAGCCTTCATCGCGGCCAACCTGAGCGGACTGTCGATGCCTCCAGACGACGAGAGTGCGGCATATTCGGAGCTGTGCCGGAGCCAGCTCGAGGTGTCATCCAACGTCCCAGCACCGCGAGGTTCCTGGATGAAGGGACTCGGATGGAGATCATGCACATGCTCGGCCGCACAACTGCCACCAAGGACGTCCTCAAGGCCTTCCACGTGAACCCGAAGAAGGCCATCGGCGCTATCGACCTGCAGGCGGAGTACCTCCCTTCCTTCTTCGTGAGTCACGTGGACACGGCCAAGCAGCAGGAGAGTGCCTCCCTCATCGCCGGCATGCTGGGTGGCAAGCAGACTCGGTCGCTCGTGGTCTCCATCGACGAAACGGTCTGGAAGGCTGGTTGGGAAGCCGTCTCAGCATTCCGAGGTGCTGGAATCTCCATCTTGGGAGGCGGATGGGCCGAGGGCAAAGACATGGCCGTGCTGAATCCCGAAGATGCTCGACCAGACACCGCTCTGGCGAAGATGACATTGAGTGTCATCGTGACAAGGGCAGATTCCAACAGCCTCGCCTGCGAGCTGGACATGACTCCTGTCTTTCAGGGCAAGGACCAGGGCAAGTCCGACTTCATCCTGAAGATCACGGGGCAGTGCATGAGGTCGCTGTCGCGGGCCTGTGCGGGGATTCCCCCGCTGAGTGTGTCCTTTGACAACGGGACGTCCAATGGCCTCCTGAACAAGGCACTCCTCGGTCTGCTGCAGCCTTCCGAGCTCGTCGGGGTGCCTTTTTTTGCAGCGTGCTCGAAGCAGAAGGTCACTCAGATTCCCATGTTCCCGTTCGGGTATCTTGTCTGGAGTGCTCCGGGCGAGGAGAAGGCAGCATCGTATGCGGTGACGGGGTTTCGGGACCTCTATCATTGCATTAAGAACTACACACTACAGCACATGAGCTTCACCAGAACGGTCAACCACGGCCAATTCTGGTGTGAGTACTTGCCCATGTTGCAGGGTGGATTGTCGGCACAGGCGTTCAGTGCGAGAGATGCTCAGAGCGACAAATGCGCTTTTGCAAGGCTGAATCCCGCCCACCTGGCTGCCTCTACCTGGCTTGGCGACGGTGCTCGCTGCATGATCTTTCTGGCCTCCATCATGACATCGGCCATACTTACAAGGCAGACTCCGGCCGTGACCTTTGCAAACGCCTGCTGCGCCTACTACTTGATCTGCCTCCATGTCAGTGAAAACATGAGGCGATTTGGCGGTCGGCACAAAGACTTCTCGCTGCCAAGCATCACGGTGAGGAACCTCGCACAGATGCTAGCCCATACGATGCTGGCATGCCTCACACATGAGACTGGAAATGCCTGGGACCTGTCGTGCCGACAGGAAAGGGTGTGCGAAAGCCACTTCAGCCGGATAAAGCGGCCCTACGCCGGGACACCGTCCATTCGCGACGGTGTTTACGGGACTGTCCTGGAGCACCTGCGGGTTTACAAGCAGTCCTTGAAGAGCAAGTGGCCCGATCCAGCGCCGCGGGAGGGAATCACCATGCAGCAGGCAACGGAGCTCGCTGCCCGGGCCATGCAGGACGCCTGCTTCTGGCAAAGCTTCCTCTCGAAGTCTCGTTCGGCGCAGACCTTGCGGCACGACTTGGAGCATTGGTTTCAGACCAGTGGCAAAAGGCTCCTCACCGGCTTGGGAGCTGATTCCGAGGACGAGTGCGAGGAGGCCGCCGAGGGCCTTGTGGAGGACTGGGTGGAAGAGCTCATCCCGGACGAGGAGGAGGATGAGCAGGAGGCAGAGGCAGGCCAGCTGCTACAGGCATGTGATGCCCACGTGGAGATCAAGGAGCAGATCACGACCTTGCAATCCGAGCTTGCAGCCTCGGCGCCGGCTGATGCCTTGGACGAGGACCTTGTGACCCCCTCAGTGGAGACCGTCTCCATTGAGAACTTGTGCGTGACCGACTTCTTCTTGCAGATCCGACGGCTCCCATCCGTTCAGAGGGAGCTGAGCGAGGACAACTTGATCGCCCTGCTGCAGCAGAGAATGGCCGAGGCCCGTCCTCTGCTTGATGAGTGGTGCAAGCGTGTTCGATTGCAGGAGAAGGAGCTCAGCACTGCCGCTGTGGAGCAGAAAGATGTCCGTGGCGACAACGAGTGGAATCGTGTGCAGCACGAGTTGTGCCTGGCTCGCCAAGCGAGCATCCTCACGTCTGGCCAGAGGACGAGCCGTCTGGCAGCATGGGCCGACAAGCAGCAGAACCTCCAGCAGCAGACACCGGCAAGCGGCGCAGAGGTCGTTCCTGGAGTGGCTCCGGTTCGCTTCCTCGGGAGCACTGCTGATCACATGCAGGTCGTCTTGTTCGTGAGAGGCGACGGCCAGCTGTGTCACGGCCTCGTCTTGACAGTCTGGCGGGGGGCGGTCCTCAAGAGTCCAGGTCGGCGGATGCAGACTCAACGTCCAGCTGCAACGGTGCTGCCCGTCGCCCATTGTGGACGGCTGCGGGTGCTTGAGCTGGTGCCGGCTACGCCAAGCAGCTGGGTAGCGACGAACCTCTGCCCGTGCTACATCCTGGATCGGCTCGATGTCGTGGCAGTCTTCCTTCCCGATGAGATCTCCCACAGCGATAACCGATCTGTGCTGAAATACTTCCCGGAGGTAGGGCTAAAGTTGCTAGGCTAGGGTTCCTAGGGTTGAAAGTTTAGGGTCACACTTTCCCTGTCAGTCCATGCAGAGCTTGAAGACCTTCGTGGAAGCGGAGAGCTGGAAGCTGGGCGACACGTCCCAGAAGCAGGCACCACGGGAACAAAACATTAGGGTTTATTTAGGCTGCAGGGCTTAAGGTTTCGGCCTGAACATACCTGAACGAAGGAGGCCGAGCTGCCGTGCCTCCCGGTGCAGGGCTGGAACAACCGGCAGTTCACGCCGGCTCTTGTACAGAAAAACGCGACTTTGTATCTCCGTCGTCTGCCGAGTTTGTACAGCAGCACCTCCACGCCACTCTTGGATGACAAGGAGTGCTTCCGCTCTGGCAAGAAGTCTCTCAAGTGGGAGGAGATTTGCAGCAGAGCCGTCATGTATTTCGACACCATTTTGGTAGGGAAGGCTGGCCAGGTGTACAGCTCGCATGTTTTCAACATGTTGGCCGAGATGCATCCTTCTCGATCCGGATCCTTGAAGTCGGTTGCTAAGTTCGTGCGGGACGTGGACTCCATAGCACCTGCATGGCTAGCCCTGTCGGCCTAGGCTCGTGATAGCTCGTGTTTCCAGTTTCAGCCGCGAGTTGCAGCACGTTAGGGGTTCTCAGTCTAGGCGTGTTCGGGGCCGGTCACACGGGAGCACACGAACTTTAAGCGACTTCAAACCCTAAACCCAGAACTCAGCACGCTGTTGCAGGGAGTCCCGTTCGAAAGCCGTAGTGCTTCTTGAAGAGACTCGAAGACTCTTGCAAAGGTCCGGTGGAAAAAATGAGACAGTGCGCATGCGATCGTCTGCCAAGCTGAAGCCTTTTGATGTGCATACACATATATATATATATATATAGAGAGGAGCCACACCTCGATTTTACAATATGTCTGTCTGCCATCCAAAGGGAGCCGAAATTGTAATATACAATTTCTGCCCCCCCCATGCTGAAGACCGTGGGGATAGCGTGTAGTTTGGGTCGCCGGCAGCTGTAGCGCGGAGTAGATTCTGACGCCAGAGCACTGCAGGCGGGAAAAAAAAGAGGCAAAGTAAAGCGAACGCCGCTTCGATCAAGCGTTGGCAAGTTCTACTCGCGAGGTGAACAATTTGTACAACTATGCAGCCTCGGACCGGCACACATGTAGCAACAGCTGCGCCGGCATCGTCGTCGGCGGGCTGCGCAGGGGCATGCTGGGGCAAGGCAGCGCCACGACGAGCACGTCAGTGGCTTCGAGCAGGTCCCGAGTGCCTGCCGAGAAGTTGCGGGCATCCAAAGCCTGTGCCAAACCTTGCAGGAAGGGTGCATCCCATGCGCTGGCCCACGACGCCCATAAAGCAGCAGGCGCGTGCAGCACGGCACTACGCAGGCCAAGGCGCGTCTCGAGCGCTGCTGCTGTCGTACGCCGGGCCAGACGCTGCGCGCGCTTCCATGCCCGGTCCTCCCAACCTCATCTGAGGTGACGCTGCCATCTTTTGCGTCCTGCTCCTACAACGGCTTCGCTTGTCGCTACCAGTCGCACCTACCTCAACCGCCTTGGCCCATTCGGCCTCGCCCATTCTTGCCAGCTGCATGCCCTGACATGCCTACGTAGTTTGGTTCAAAGGTCCGTTAAAAAACATGGTTTTGGGCGCCCTGCTTTCGGACCGCTTGGACAGCCAGAAAAAGGTGTGTGGTGTGAGAAGGGAGAAAAAAACGGGTGACCACAGGGTTGCAGCATCTCGAGCCCGGCTGCCCGCAACGTTCGCCGCATCGAAATTGTCGCGAACGGTCAGTCCTTGCCATGTAGCACAGCGCGCAGCAGTCTGTTATGCCACCATCGGCAGCCCCGTACCACGGGCGGGTGATGCCCAGTCTGGTGCAGACGTGCACTCTGGCCGTGCTGTTGATGCAAATGCCACCAGGCCTAAACTGTACCCCGCTGAGGTGACGGTGCCATCTCCACTCTTGTGCGTCCTGCTCCTACAACGGCTTCGCTTGTCGCTACCAGTCGCAATGCGCAGGTGCACCTACCTCAACCGCCTTGGCCCATTCGGCCTCGCCCCTTCTTGCCAGCCGCATGCCCTAACAAAACATGGTTTTGGGCACCCTGCTTTCGGACCGCTTGGACAGCCAGAAAAAGGTGTGTGGTGTGAGAAGGGAGAAAAAAACGGGTGACCACAGGGTTGCAGCATCTCGAGCCCGGCTGCCCGCAACGTTCGCCGCATCGAAGTTGTCGCGAACGGTCTGTCCTTGCCATGTAGCACAGCGCGCACCAGGCTGTTATGCCACCATCGGCAGCCCCGTACCACGGGCGGGTGATGCCCAGTCTGGTGCAGACGTGCACTCTGGCCGTGCTGTTGAGGCAAACGCCGCCACGCTTATACTGTACCCCGCTGAAACCGCCACTTGGCTCCGGATGTTCGCCAGGCACCGTGCCTCGGACAAGCGCCCGTTGGTCCGGGCTGCTGGCTGTCGCTGCACAGCGCGCCGTCGCCGTTGTTGGAGCTCCCATTCGCTTTGTTCATGCTGTTGCATGGGGGAAGAAAAGCTGGAGTGCTGAAGCGGCCAACTTCGTCCGCTTGTTGGCTCGAGCACGAGCATGCCCCGTCCTCCCTTTGCAGCGTGCAGCAACAATCGCTGCCTTCGTTGGGCGATGGTCGGGGTTCTTGTCGGTTGCCGCAGCCAGATCCTTTGCTGCCAGCTTGCTCTGCTTTCCTTGCCGATCTCCAATACCGCCAATGTTGAGGGCGAGTCACCTTTGCTCAGCGACGTCCTCGCTGACTCCGCCGAGACACCTCCATTTGCCTCCCGCTTGGCGTAGCGCGTGTGTGAGCTCTGCGCCGCCGGAGCCCTCGTTGCACTGGGAGGGCGAACCTGGAATCTCATAGCGTTTCGGGCTAACTTGTTGTGCCACACTTCGAGCAGGAGTCCTGGATGGTGGCTTGACCTCGTTAGCTGCCTGCACGTCCACTAGCCGGCCTTTCTTGCTGAGCGCCACGCCATCACGGCTTACAAGGCCAACCGCATCGGAAGCATGCAGGCAGGGGCAGGCATCGCGGTTCATTGCCCCCTCAGGATAAGCACGAGCCAAGCCATGGCCTCGGGCTCGCAAGGTTCCGGGCGAGGCTTGCTAGGAAGTGTTAATTTTTTGAGTTGCCAGGCCTTGCCTTGCGGTTCGCTCTCTTGTTCTGTCCCGGTGGGACCGATATGCTGGAGTTGCTAAAGCAATGCGCGCAGATCAGGCCCGGCAGTTGTGGCATGCGAGCTTGCCGACCCGGCTACTCGTAGTACAACAAAACGATGTGGCGTTCTTTGACAGTCTGGCCTTATGGCGCTTGATCCACTACCATTTTGCCGCTTAGTGCAGCAGCTCCGCCACTGAAGCTACAAGAACGGCTGCTAGACTTGGGGTCTCACGCTGCGAAGTTCAAGTCTGCTGTGGTGCAATCAGACGGCAGGCAATACTGCAGGAAACCCGGGACGCAGCTTCGGCAGGCACCAGCCCATCCACGCACGTGAGCACAGCGTTGCTCAAGTTTTGAACTAAGCCTGGAACTGATAGATGCTTGCATTGAATAGACGCGGTCAATATGGACCGCACGCCTTGATTGGCGATTGGTTTGTAACTGTTCCACCATCATATGCTTGTACACAGCAGCAGCAGCAGCCGCAGCAGCAGCAGCACGAGTCCCGAAACAACCGTCCAGTGGTCAGGAACTAACAACCTCGGAGTGTGAAACTTTTTCACGGACTATTCCATCACACCCACAGCTCAGAGGCAAGGCCAGAATATAGACACGAATCTGACGCCGTGCGGTCAGTTTCACAGGCACCCCACGAGATCCCAAATGATCCACGCCCTCGAATGCAGGCAGTATGATCACCTCATGGGTTGCCAGTTTCGTACGTGTGCAGATTCTTCGGACGCGTGCCCGGGCTGTTCCTTGCGTCGGCGCTTCCCTCCTGGGCCCCGCTGGAATATGCGCGCGAGATTTGTGTTATTTTTCTCGCACCTTTTTCCGTCTGCGCCACAACCGTGATTCCAGAAGAGGTGAGGCGGCCACGCCAGTCCGGTGGAGGCTGATCGCGAGCTGCCGCCAGCAACTCTCCCAACGGCACCAGTCGGGTCGTGGGGCTCAGCTATGGGCAGCTCAAGGACTCAAGGAGCGAGCAGGCACGCCGAGCTTGCCTCAGTTCCGGGTAAGCTCGATGTTTGCAACGACTGCTTGGGCTAAGGCGAGGCCCGGTTGCTGGCAGCCCGTGGTCGGGGCCGGCGGACTGGGCTCACGATATCTCAGATGGGGAGGCCATTGGCGACGACCTCTATGCGGCGTCCGTCGCTCGCAAGCAGAAGTCATGCACGGAGGGCGACACGGGCCCCCGCCTCCTTACAAAAGCGTGCTGCCGCTCGCTCGAGGGGCTCTGCGGGGCAGCACGCCAACTTCCGAGCGATGGTCGCCGTACACATCCTGGGCAGGGGCAGCTCTTCGGGGCGAAAGGGAGGGGCAAGCGGAGTCGGTGGAGCAGCATGACTCGGTACTCCACGCTCGTTGGGAAGGCCGTGAAGGCGCAGCTCGCCGCATCGCCAGCCTGTGCCAGCAGCAGCGCCCGAGACGTTGGGTCAAGGTCGCTAAAGGGCATCTCGAGCGCGCACTTGCCAATGGTTTTCGATGCCATGCGTTGCCAGCCCGGTCTTCCACCTGGAGTAGATCGCGTTGTGCGCGCAGGTTGTCCCGCAGAGCTGGCCGGCCACCTCCCTCATCCAGCGCTGTTCATGCAGCACTCTTCTACGGCCCGCCGAGCGCACACGTTTCCAACTACGAGGAATGTGTAGCGCACGACATGCAACAAGGCGAAGGACGAGAGCAAGGCGACCGACCCATTGATGCCAGGACAACACCAAGCCCTAGTCGAGGCCAAAGCCAGCGGGCGGAGTGTTCGCGCAATGCGCGGACGGTGTCCGCCCACGAGCTCCAGCAGGCGGCGTGGCGTAGTCGCTCGGCAGATCCGGTTCCCAAGCCTCCCATGCTCAATGGGAGTTGGGCATGGAGGTCTGGAAGCGGCATGTCGCCATCACCGCCCGCCAGCAGCGTTGCCAAGCAGCGCTGGATGGCAGCATCGTGCAAAACAAAAGGCGAAGTTTGTGGTGTCGGCCGGCGGCAGGGTTCGCAGCAGATATATGCTACGGGGTGCTGCGCTGTGTAACAGCAGTAGCCATGCAAATTTATGCAGATTGATTGCAACTCGGGTACCCGCAAATTCCGTAGCAAGGCGGTCGCTGGGCGAACTTCGCGGAGATGAAGCAGCGGCTGCCAACAAGGCTGCCCAGATCACCATCGGGACCTCGTCAAGGAGTCGGGGGCCTCCTTTCCTGCGCTGTTCCATGCACGTGTTTGGCCGAGGTGCACCTGGATGTTGGCATGTCGCGCACGACGGCAAACTGGCCCGCTGTGTGTTCGGGAGGTTGCCTGACATATATGTCATCTAGGAACGCATCAAGAGTATTTGATGGGTGATGGCGCTGATAGGTTCGCCGAGGCTGACAGCATGCTCTGCCGGGAAATGTGGAAGCGCCAACACCGGACGCTGACGACTGTGGTCCGGGACCACGCCTTGCGCGCCCGCCTTGGTGCTGACAGCGTACTGGAATGGCGCACCTGCGCGCCGGCATTCTTCGCGGAGCTACTGCGTGGAGAGTTTCATAACGCAACACCAACCTTTTTTTCCCGCAAGACTGGTCTCGGCGGCCACCTCTACCTACACCCGCGGACTTTTTTTTGACACACACACACACACTTTTTAACGACAAGTCCACGCGGTCCGAAACGTTTGCGTGGTCGGCTACTCTGCCACTTGGGCCCTTCCTGATGAAAAGGACGCGATATTCGAGCAGCTCCGGCTACTGTACTTCATGAAGCGGTTGCAGGAGATGGCCGTGGGCCATGCGCTAGCACCCTCGAGCAAGAAGTGGCCGCCGAAGCGGGCTGGAGAGAAGGGCTTGCGACCAGCGTGCCTTCCAGATGCGCTTCACTACCGCACCCTTACATCCAAACTGCTGCTGTCCCAGGCTGGGCCACATGCCGCACGCTGCGGCGCAGTCCGACCTGGGCACAAGGTGTCAGTGCTGAGTTGCGTGAAAGCAATCCGGCTCCGGCGACATCGGCTGGCATACGCTGGGCCCCACGCTCGTGTCCGTGCTGGCACTATGTTTTCCATGAGATCTGCTGGCGGATGCGGGTGACACCGAAACAATGCTTGCCGGCCATCTGCGCGGCGTAAACAGGTGCGAAAGAAGCAACGACACCGCCAAATGCGGCCTTCATATGCGGCCCAGCGTGTTAAGGCAAAGGGCAACATGCGCAATTTTCACCATATGCTCGTTTCTTGCTTGCTTTGTTGGTAGCAAGCACCTGGCTGCAACTGCTTCCCGCGATGTTGCACCACCAGATTGCAGACACGCTGATCTGAACCCGCATCATGATGCATCATGGAGAGCGAGGCCGCGGGCACAGACGGCCAGGTGGTCGCACCCAGCTTCCAACGTCCCCGCCCTGAGGCTCATGCGGGGTGAGACCAAGGTTGCGTCGCAAAAAAAGCGCCCCGTCCAGCGGACTGGCCCGGTGGACCACCAAGTCTAGACGGCGCCAATGTGCCGGTGTGTTGGGTCTGTTCCAAAGTCATGTGCAAATCAGGACGGGCTTGACATCGCTTGGGGACAGGCATCGCATGGACTTCATGCATTTGCACATGTCGATCTCCTGCAGCTTCTTTAAGATGAAGCCTTCATGAGCAAACACAAAGCCTGCCGAAGCCAACGGCAAGTCACTAGCATGAAGCAGCTACCTTTGTCACGGTGAAATTTGGTGATGTGAAATCCACCCATGTTGGGCCATGGCTGCCAAAACCGAAGAAACTAAACTAGTTCGTCTTGGATCAGCTGAGTCTTGCCTGCAAGCTTGACAAGCTTGGGATAGCTTGTCACCTCATTTACCGGAAGATGTGTGCGCTCATTTTTGAACTTTTTGGCAGACAGTTGGCTTGCAAGGAATTCTTGGTGGACGGTTTTCTTTTCCAACGTCGAGTGCCCAGATTCGGAGATGTTCTGTGCGTGCACGTTTCTGGTAGCCGTTCAGTACGGACCATGTGTGGAGCCAGGAAAGGATGTTTCACACTACGTGCTGACCCATTTCCACAGTGATCACACTGTGGGGTTGACGCGAAACTTCGATTGTGGAACTATTTACTGCACGGAGACTTGGTGGCATGGTGAGATAGATGTTTGCCCCGGGACGCATTCTGTGAGAGTCGAATCCAGTCAGCAAGTCAGGCTAGTCAGTTGCACCTAGTGAGGGGGGGCCGCCCCGGGTTAGCGGAGCACAGCATGCTGTAGTTTGTGTTTTGTGGCTTCCATCGATTGCCCTGTGCCACTCTGCATGTGCTGTGGATGTGCAGAGGATGTGACGGCAGCCTTGATCACTGAAATGATGGGCGTGGACGCCGCGCGGGTGGTGGCATTGCCACTGCAGCAACCGTTGCAGGCAAATGTGCTAGGCTGTTCGGGACGATTTGAGAGAAGCAGGCAGATCGGACGTAGCAAATTTAATGTGTCATGCAATGGATATTGGCCCTCGTTCTCGTGTTCAAGCCACGTGACACATTCTCGACCAGTTTACACCATTTCGGCTCCAGTAGGTCCTCAAGTTCCATGGTCGATGTAGCATTTCGAACTCGAGGTAGTCGGACATGCACCGGGGACAAGCTGTCAGCGCTCATGGTCACAGCAAGTACTGCAGTGCTCACTACATTTGTGAGGAGCTCTGCCCCCATGGAACCCAAGGATCCAAAGTCGGTGGCAGAAGCTGCCGTCCGTGCAGCTTTTCGTGAGGCCGATTTTGTTAAATCATGTTTTGGGCTTTCACTCTAATTCAGTTTTGTTGTCGTTTGTGGATCCCTGTGCGCGAGTTCGACACTGACAAGAGTGGCTTCATCGACCGCGAGGAACTCAAAGCAGTGCTTGCGGCCTTGAATCCAGACCTCGCGAAGAAGGACCCGTGTAGCTGCGTGGTCCTTTCGTCATCAATGTCGTGTTTGATATGGGGGAGCCATCTTCCCGTTCCGTCCAGATGCCCTCTGCCTTAATTGTTCGCTTATCCCTTGTGTAGCAGCGCAGCAGCACATTCAAGAGTGTCTCCTGGAGGATGAGGAAGTGGATAGACTTTTCAAAGCCTCGGATGCCAACAAGGATGGGAAGATTTCAGTGGAAGAGTTTTGCAACTACGTGTTCAGTGAGAAAACCTCAGCTGTCCACACGTGGCACCTCAAGGACGGGAGAGTGCAGCAGAAGTTCATCGATGGCCGTACTCGAGTTACATTTCCAGATGGGTGCACGATTGATGCATACAAGAACGGCTTGAAGATTCAGACCGACATTGATGGTACAACGCTAATGACAGATCCGGATGGACTGTCGCAAACCAGTGTCATGCCTGATGGAACTTGTATCATGGAGTCCGCAGACGGCAAAGTTTTCACAAGAAATCCAGATGGTACAAGCATCACACAGGATCCGAGTGGAACTTGTGTCCAAATCGATCCACAGGGTGACCGCACGATCACTGACCCAGACGGGCGCACAACTACCCATTTTGCCAACGGCGCAGTGGTGGAAAAGTTTTCGGCACAACAGTCTGCTAAAAATGGAGCTACCCGTGTTCAGCGTTGCGCGTCTGGAGCACTAATTGTGACATATTCTGATGGCAGGAAAGTCCAGTTTAGCCCTTCGGATGGTATTCTCTTAGAAACAGCCGGTGACGGCAAGACAAGCCTGCAAAGGCTTCCTGACGGCTCTGGCATTCGCCACCACAAGAAAAACCCTCACAACGATGAGCATTTGTCGTCCTTGGACATGGATGCTGAGATCTCCAGTGGACGGAGTAAACTGCCGAAGCAGGCAGCAACGCCTCCAGTCGTCGAGTTTTCATCCCTAGCATCGCCCCTGAACTGTGAGATTTTGTCGGCGCCTGCATCGCCGGTGAAGAGAAAAAGCAGCCTCAGAAGCCTCCAAGAGGAATCTCCAGTAATCGCATCTGGCCAGTGCAGTCAAGACTCGCCAACATCATCAGTACCACGAGCGGTCGCCGTGGACCAGTTGACCGGTGGAGGCCAGCGGACCACTTTTGAGGGAGGCCTGGTTGTTGACCATCATGTGGATGGCACAGTCCTGGAGACACAGCCAGGTGGACAATCGAAGCAGATCAACCCAGATGGAACCATCATCTTGGTGGACAAGGCATCTGCAACTGAGACGACCTTGCGCCCGAACGGGACAAGTATCACCAGGCATGCAGACGGTCACACCATACAGAAGAATGCAGATGGAACCACTCTCATTAAAGCCTCCGATGGTCTCCTGACCCAGATTGATCCAGATGGAGGTCGCATAGTGACCCTTCCGAATGGCGAGAAAACCAGCCACTTTGCAGATGGAACGGTAGTCCAGAGTTGGCCCAACGGAGAAAAGCACCAGACCTTTCCCGATGGTTGTACAATTTCAACACACCCAGACGGATCCTCGGAACAGGTTGATCCTGATGGCACCAGAATCATCGCTCTCGCAGACGGCTCCAGCACAGTACTGAAGCCGAGCGGTGTGAAGATCATAGCTGCAGCCTCAGGTGAGACGCTTCAGACAGACCCGGATGGAGGTCAGATTCGGACCTTCTCAAATGGTCGGAAGGTTCAGAAAAGTGCAGACGGCTCGATTTTGGAGATTTTTCCAGACGGGACCCTGCGACAGTGCAAGCCGGATGGATCAGGCTTTGAGCTTAGTAGTGGCAGCAGAATCCAGACAGACTTTGGCCGGGGCACCTTGACGGCCACTTTGGATGGCATCCGCGGCGTGCCGAAAATGTTGCGCTAAATGCGCACAAAATCCTTGTCCCGTAATGTGCCAAGAGTCAGTACAGAGCATTCAGCTTGCAGGTTCAGGGTGTGTGGCTGACCTTCGTGGATGCGGGACACTGTCCCGGCAGTGCCATGGCGGTATTTGAGGACTGGGACTTGCAGATATGTGCTCGCAGTCATTTTACGTTGAGCTGCCACACACACATATGGATTTAGATGTATTTCTACATAAATAGATGCACACAGAAACGTGGGTATATGAATATCAAACACATAATTACATGTCTAGCTACTCGCCTACCTGCAGAGGTGCTCGCATACGTGCAAACAGGTATATACACACATGCAGACAGACAAGTAGCCAAACAGACAGACCGAAACACCACCTCGCGACCGACGGACGGACGGACGACGGACAGACAAACGGAGACTAACATTAGATTATGATTACATTACGCTACATGGCACTACTCCACATGACGTTGCATTACATTTCACCACACTGCGCCTGACTGGCATTGCATTGCTGCGCATTAAGCTGAAAGATATTATGGCGCATTAAGGCGCATTGCATTGCACGCGGTATCACACAGTATCAGACTTCCGTGGCGGCACCCGAGGCCCTGAGTAGGTGCACTGATCTGGGTGGACGGATGTGCGTGCATGTGTGCTTGTGTTGGGGGCATGTATGTGCTCAAAAATATGTGCAGGTGTAGATGGCAGTGTGTCGCCGTGTGCATGCAGGCTGTTTGTGGTACCCTTTGCTTGTTCGTCGTGCCTGCTGTAATGGTTCCCTACGTCGCAGTGCTGGACTGTGCGAGGTATGGTACGGCGTGGGTCAGCTTGTACGAGAGAAAAAAGAGAGATTAGTGGTTGCTCCCTCTCCGATTACCCCTGCTCGTGCTGAACACGGCTGTGCAGAAGCGACAGTGTTGTAAGCATGCAATCTCAAGTGTGACTATTGTACCCACGCTTACTCCTCTGTTGCGCCCCAATGGTGAGCAATGTGCCCGGGAAACGTTCACTGGCTGCAAGCTTGCCTTTCCGTTGATGCCGATGTCAATAACGAGTTTGAGTTCGAGGAAAACGTATGTTCAATTCCACCTCGCATGCTTTTCATCATGAACTCTTGTCACGGTTGTCCAAACCATGCCCATGCAGCATGGGTGGGATCAGCGGTTCTGTGCACACAGTTGAGCAAGTGTTGAGCACCTTTACGGTTGTATAGGAGGAAGGAGGCAATTCGTACCCGGACCTTTTCTGAGGCCTCGGATGACCCACGTGTAACAAGGAATTAGTGGGTTGCCGTTTGCAGTGTTGTTTTGGGGTTGTGTCGGGCGTCGGCCTTACGGACTGTGTTCTAGGGAGCCACGGATGACCTGAGTGCAGCCTGCAGTGGTGTAGTGGTCTTTAGGAGTACTGGTGCTTGTTGGGGGACGTTAACACATCGAAGTCGCCGAACACTGTCTTCAACCCCCAAAGAAGGGCCGAGCCACGAGACTGCGCACCAAGGGGATTTGGGGTCAGGAGGCTTCTTGTCCCCAGAGCCCTAGCAAGCAAGCAAGCAAGCAAGCAAGCGAGCGAGCAAGCAAGCAAGCAAGCAAGCAAGCAAGCAAGCAAGAGAGACTGACTCAGAGGTGGAACGGACGCTGCAACCCCGAATACAGGGCCGAGCCGACACACAGCCTCGCGCGTCGGCCTTCCCTGCGATTTCGCAAGCAAGCAAGACTGAGAGGAGGAGAAGACTACATCACGCAGTTTTAATGGAGGCGAACCAACCAGATATCCGGTGCTATGCAGCAGGCGTTTGGAAAGAAAGAGTCGGCGTTTTCGTTGTGGGAGCATGAGTGTGTGCGATTGCATTGTGCCGTCATGCACACATTGTTCATGCAGGCCGACAGGCAGGCTGGCGAGCATTGACTTGTTATTCACAGGAAGACCATTCCTCCGGGAGTTCCGCGACGCAAAGCGTTGTGCTCCACACAGGCCGGCATGATCGTACTCCACCTAGTTTTACTGTGCACTGCGTGTGTCAGACTTTGTTTTGCGGTTGCGTGTATCCCCCCGGATTCATCGTTCCATCGCGTATGAAGGTTATGGCTGACCTGTTGAAACCCAATGGTTATAGAAGTTCAAGAAGCTCCCAGTACGCCCTCGTGCATGCATTGTGCGTGTGTGCGTGTGTCTGTGTCTCTGGGTGTGCTTTATTGTTTCATATTAACTCACAACAGGGCTGCCGGTAGCATCTTGACATGGCATACTTGCTACGTCCTGCTATGTGATGCTAGTTCCATCCATGTTCATCGTCGATGCGGCGCTGTGAATGTTGATATAATCGTCGTTGGTGCTACGCGACCTAAGGACCTGAGGACATGCTACATAAGCGATGCCACGCCATTCAGCGCTGGGAGTGTGACGGCATAAGTAGCAATACAAAAGTATGGGTTTAGGTCAACATGAATCTACTGTTAGTGATCTTTCAAGGCTTGAATCCTGTCCACAGGTCGAGTACCTCGAGGAATCCTTGGTAAGACCTGGAGCTCCAGTTGCATGTAACAGGTGACTGCCGTGCTTCAGCGCAGATACGAGACGGCCTGATGGAGTGGCTAGCAGGTCGCACGGTGGCTGAAGCTCGGCTTATGGGATTTATCAGATGCTGGCAGCTTCGGCAGGTATTCTGGCAGTCTACGCTGAGTCTACACCTAGTCTGCACCTGAAGCCGAAGACCGGCAACATATGTGGCAAGCATTGAAGATCTGAGGAGCTCTTCCTGGACACCACGTACTGTGCTCGCCGCTGGACCTTCCCAGCACAGCGGCTTGGTATGTAAACAAACAAAGGCCGAATCGAAACTCAGAACATGATCAGCCACAAAGATTCTATAGCCGAAGCATCCACGCGGCGCTACAGAGTGTGAGGCGAAAGAGGCTATTCTCAGGAAAGCAGAATGGAAATCATTGAAGCCCATTTGAGAGAAAGGGGGCCTCTGCAAAACACTCCAGGCAAGAGGCTTGCAGCTGGCTGGCAGAACTGACTGCAGCGGAGCTCCAGCGTGAGCCCAAGACCCTCTTCGTGGTGCCCCGGCGAGAAGTTTTCCAGGGATGTCTCCCAAATGGTGTCAGCATAGCATCACCATAGCATGAGAAGTTGGAAGTCGATGTTTACCATGACAGACTGCCAAGACAAAGCCGCAGCCAACGCCACCAGATGTTAGAATCAACCCAGGTTGGATGCTACCAGATCGGGAAGGCGAGCATCCGACGCTGTAGGTGTAGAACAGTGGCCCTACCTTACGGTCAGAGCAGCAAAGGCACAGTCATCTCTCCGTAAGTAGACTCGTTCTGTTTCCGTTTCTCAGGAACGTGCGGCCCAAGCAGTGGCCGAGGCTGCTGGGTCCTCCGTTTTCGTCGAGCAGCGACGCTGGAAAGTCATCCAGCTTGCAGGCTTCTGGGGCCGGGGCAAGCATGGTCAAACGGCCTTCGGTTGTGTGCCGTGCCTTCGGCAGGTTGGGGCGATGCTTGCCTAAAGTCCGGCCAGCCTCTGTGGAGCATCGACAAGGAAGGCTGCTGTGTCTGGATGTCCGTTGCCTGGTTGCAGCGAGCGGCATGGAAGGGGCCTGCGACGGCACGAAAGATGCTTAGGCTTTGGGAGGTTTGGCTCACGATGTCTTGAAGCACTACCTGGACTCCACGAAGGCAGCGGGGAAGCTGGAAGCTTCAGAGGCTTGCGGGTTGCAATACTCAGAAGCTTGGCAGGGGCAGTTCGAATCGGTGGTGGCCTTCAGCCCGACCGGATGGGCATGGTCGCCCAAAGCCATGGCCAAGGGGTCGCTTGCCTGAGAGAGAGGCTCAGAGAGAGAGAGGGAGAGAGAGCGCACAAACATGCAGCCCTCCCTGATTACCGTTCCTCGCCGAGTACCAGGCGAGCCCGTCCACAAAATGCTGGATGGGGTTGCTCCCGGAGCTTGGGTGGGGACTGCCCACTCCTCATACCCCGAGACGGGAGGAGAAGAGAGAACAAGAGAGGGAGACACAGAGAGCTGTGGTCTAGCTTTCACACCCCCACCCAAGTGCCAAACGAACATAGGGGGGCCTAAGTTGCCGTTGGGCCTTACCAGCCTTCCTTGACCCGGTGGAAGAAGAAGAAGGCGCAAAGCACAGTCTGTATATAAGTGAAGTTAGACGAAGCACGGCACACGCAGGTCGTGTGCGTGATGGCCTTAGGAGTGCTGGCTGCCGTGCCTGGATTGAGAATGATGGGCGCACCAGGGTCTACAGTGTGCCCTACAGTGACGTGGCAGACAGAGTCGAAGGGTGTCGTGACATATTTACAGCGCATTCTGTCCAACCGCATGTCACCTGGACCTAGTTTGGGGCATCTGGGCAGCCAGGTGAACACTCGTCGTTTACGGAGCTGCAGTCTTTCGTCAGCGCCATCAAGCCCGGGCGGTTGATTCCAACCGTAAACTCCGAGACCAGCGTGCAAAAAGCCATTGCAATGTGGCATCCGTAACCGGCCAGCTTGTCAATGGTATGTGTCACTTGCCCTCATGCATGCAAGGAGACTCGCGAAAGCAAAGAGCGCATGATGGCTCCCTTCTTGGATGTGCTGGACCTTAAATGCGATCCGGTCAGCCAGCTGCACAACTCCCTGTGCTCGTGGCACGTGGAGGTTGTCATTGACGCCTGAGGAACGCATGGACCACTACATTTTCGGGGGTAGCTCATCTTCATCAGCTTGCAAGCCGGAGACAGCGGCTTGCCTGAGAAGTCCAGCTTTTGTTGTGCAGACACGCACTCCCTCACAATGTCCAAGGTTGGGCGGTGTGAGTCGTTCGTCGACGTGCTGTCGCTGTCAAGCAGGGTGACGGATTCGCTGCCTCCGGAATCTGCGGATGATGCGGAAGACAGGCCTCGAGACTTGCACAGGCACAGTTATAATTGGTACGTCAATAGCAAACTTTGAAGGAGTGAACTCTTGAGGACTGCTGCGACGCCCGTCTGGCGGACCGGAGTGCTGTCTGGCTGCAGGCTGTCGCGTCGTTGCAGGAGACGATGGTTTGAACCGGCTTCGACCCCGCAAGATATTTTTGGTTTTATCTTCACTAGAAACCCACTCCGCATCAACATCTCGTGGTCTCGCTAGTGGTGATTGCCATGCGATCCAACAGCCTGCAGCAAAAATAACAGTGTGAAGCTGGCCCGCACCACGAATCTGGATGATGAATATTCTGCAATATGCTGGCTTTGACAGCCTTTAACTTGTTGATGTCCCTGCTCGAATCTGGAGTCAACCTTCTAACTAATTGAGCCGTGGAGGGATGTTTCCGGGTTGTTGCTCCGTGCATGGTTTGAGTGCATCGCTGGTTTTGGCTTGTTCTGCGGGTCACCGTTGACGAGATAAGCTCATTCAACCGACGTTCGTCCCGACCACTGTGCTCATCATGCAGATGCACGACAGGCCATGCAAATCAAGTCAGATCAAGTCAGCATGCACCTGAAGCCAGCTTGCATGATCTTTTAAGCTTGTGTGCCAGTAGATGACTAGTTCGGACAGCGTTGTATTCTGTTCAGTGCAGCAGTGCAGCCATGGCCCGGTTGCGTCGCCTGACGCTCATCGGCCTGTGGTGCTCAGCACGTGCGCGGACAGCCTCGCAGTCCCTGAACAACCTGTCCACCATTCCAGGTTGCCGAGGGAGGGCCGAGAGGGCCGAATAGGGCCACCAGTGTTTTGGGCTCATGTGGTGCAGTGGTGCAGTCTGACGAGTCTGTCGAGGCTCCCTTCAGCCTGTGGTGTCCTTCTACGAGGAAAAAGTCCGTCAGCCAGAGTGGTTGGAGGTCTTCGAAGCTGTGCGATGGTATTCCGATGCTGCTGCCGCGAACTATAGGAAGCTGAATCGATTTCTTAGGGACGGGCCGGGTCTGCTGGGGAAGCAGGAGAGGGACCTTTGTTTGCAGAAGGTGGAACTTCTGGATGCTCTGGGAGGGGCGGCGCCTGTTGTGGGAAAGACTGGTCTTACCCTCTGGCGAGGCTTCTCAAGCTTCTCTTACGTGCAACACCTTCAGGGATTAAGTGCCGTCGCAGAGTCTCAGCCTTTCCTCGTTAAGGACGAGGCCTACATGTCCTGCTCCCTGCTGCAATCCGTTGGAAACTTCTACGCGCGGCGCCATGCCTTGCTCCCTGAAGACTTGGAAGATGCCGTCCTCCTAGAGATCCAAGTGCCACCGGGTGCTCGGGTGATTTGCGTCTTTTGCAGTGGCGCAGGGGTACCTAATGAAGAGGAAGTCATGCTTCCAAGAGGCAGCACAATTCGGGTGGAACGGCTTGTTCCGAGGAGCTCGGAAACTTCCGTTCTCCAGGTCCAAGCAGTCCTCCTAGTAGACAATACAACATGCGAAGCTGAATAGCCGAATAGCCGCACTTAAAAAGCAAACCAGTTCGGCGTCCTTGCCCTTTCGCCTTACGCAGCATTGCTGTCGGTCGAACTCTAGGCAATGCCACATGGCCATGCGCATCAGGCATTTGAAGCCTGGAGCCATGGACCTGGACTCCGAGGCCTGTGCAGTCTGGCGCAGCGTGGGCGAGGGATGCCATATGACTTCACAGTTGTCTTGCTGTCCCGAGCCGTGTGCGGCTTTGTTCGTTGCACCGCATGGCCACAGGATTCCACAACCGTTGGTGGAAGCTCCTCTTCCACGTCTCCAGCACGAGTGGCCAGACCACACCTGGGGAGTGTGGGATGCTGCTGGCGTAGGAAAACCGAGGTCCAGGCCGACCAAGACCCGGAGATGCGGGAGTGGCCATCTACGACTGGCTCAGAATGCGCGGTGCCAGGCTCTAGACTCTAGACTCGCTAGACTCGACACGCGGATTGATCGCTTTTCCAGCGCCAAATTTCTTGAACTTCTCGTCAGACTCCGCAACCGGCTTGATTGTGGAGCTGTCGGACTCGCAGGACGAGGTTGCAGTTGAGTAGCTTGAGGGATCTTCAGGGCTGGGTTCGCACGGGACAGGCGGCGGAAAAAGTACCAGAAGCGGACGCTGAAGCGGACGATCTAGCGGACGCCGAAGCGGACGATCTGCGTTGTGTCGACGTGGAACAGCAGCGAAGGCTCATGTCTGCAGCCACAGGTTTCTTATGTACTAGTTACTAGTAGCACTTGGTCATCTGCACGCGACCGTGTCCTTTGAGGCTGCTTCGATTCTTTGAGTCTGCCGGTAGAAGTAAAGACGACAAAGATGCGAAGGCCCGGCACTGGGTTTCAGTCAGTGGAGGCATGTTGTTCATGGTGACGGTACCGCGCAGGGTCCGCCCAAGCTCGCTGCAAAGAAGCCGGCAAAGAGCAAGGGCAAAGGCAAGGGCAAAGGCGGCAAGGGCACGAAGGAGCCAGAGGCCGGGATCATCAAAAAAGGGCCAAGATATGCATCTCTCACTTGTCTTTTTTCTCGTGATGTCATGTCCAAGGCACCCGTCCTGAAGCACTTGGGTGTAAGACTCGAGAAGCAGGACTGAACAGGGAGCCGTCCCAGCCGTGCTGCACAGATGTGTTGAAACGTCATTCTCGGACTTCATTCTGCAGTTTGCCGCGAAGCGCAGCGCGATCGCAGGAGAAGCCGAAGGCTGCGCCACGCAAGCGGACCCAGTCAGGCACCGCAAAGCGGCAAAAGACAGAGCCAGGTCCCAACGCCGAGCCTCGGAGCTTTTCGTCGCAACTCTGAGACGGCATGGAGACTGCGTTTCGCACTGCAAGCCGAGGATCCGAAGCTGCCCGGAGAGAAGCGGCCAACGCGTTTCGTTCCGAAGCCCAGCGCGCGAGTGCAGGACATTCTGAACTGAAGCAGGGGCAAGGTCCGCCAGACTCGTGTGCAGCTTTTACCCTTGGGCTCAGGAGCGAATCGACAGAGCTTTCGGCCATCGGCTCTATTTTTTGGCTCGCAGCGAGTCAGGCTCTGGTGAAAAGCTCGATGCCTTTCCGCAAGAAATCGGAAGCATGTGCAGCGCTGCTGAGCAAGGCTGAGAGTGGAGAAGTTTGATAGCGCCCAAAAGCAGACCGCAAGAAGCATGCCCAGGATGTTCTTGGCAGCACCGGCAACGTCTACCATGTGGAACTGCAGCCGCAGGGGAATTCCTGCACTTGCCGCTCGCCTGAAAATCTGCTGAGTGGTGCAAGGGTTTGCCACCGGAAGACGCCGAGGCCTGGACTTTGCAAAGGGAGGCGGTGTGTGCAAGCACCTCCTGTTCGTCACCTTGCGAGTCGCTCGCATACCCATGCAGTGTCGAGTTCAGTTTGTTCGTCCTCTCTGAATTTCTCTTTCCCGTCACGATACATCAGCCTCAAGCGGAAGTGTGCACGGGGAATCTAAGGTCCTCAAGCTTGTACGGGATGACCACCGAGTGTGGCAGACAGGATTCACTTCATCGGAGCTGGCCCCATTGGTTGAGAAGCTTCGGAGCGAGGCACGGGCGGGTGGGGGTGGGTGAGCGTGCAGAATTGGAAGCCGCCAGGAGTTCCGCGCGGCGGCTGCTGGCGTGCAGGTGGGCTGCGGCAGCCAGGAGTTCGTTGTTTTAATTGGCCCATATCTATCAGGCGGATGCCACCATCATGCGTGGCTACCGGAAGGCCGGTAGGAGTGCTTTCAAAGGTTCCACCCGATTCCATCACACCCTTCCGAGAATGCTGCAAGGTCCAGGGCTCCCAGGATGCCGTCGTAAGGCAGCCGCTGCCAGCTGACTGTCCCATCTGCTTCGAGCAGATCGAGTCTGAAGAGGACCGGGACGGGATGTTTACTTTTTGGGCACAATTATGCAAGACATGGTGCGGCTTCGCAATTACTCTGGCATGTTCAATGATGCCCAAAGGCCGCTGAGTTCTGCCGCACTTGTGGCCACAACGTTCATGCAGATTGCCGCCGACGGTGGGCGGCAGCAAGCGGGCAAAGCAGCTGCCCGACACTTGCCTGTCCTGGGATGCTTCGGTTTCATTCTCAACCGTCGGTCCTGGGGGACACATGCCGGGATCGATTCTGAGCCGAGGATGTGCCGCAGCCCTTGGGGCCTCTCAGCCGACATCCTTGCTTCTTCTTGTTCTTCGCTTGAGCACTCGATGCTGTCAAAGGGGTGGGCGGATTTCAGCTGTGTATACTTGCGATGATCGCAAGCTGCACTCAGGCGAGGCTGCCTCGAAAGCTTCTGAGGCGGGACGGCTCAAGAAAACGAGCCATATTTGTAGGCTCCCAAGGCTTGTTGTGTCGGAAGGGGTGAAAGACGCAGGCTTGGCTTCGGTGCGCCTCTATTCAGGGTATTCAGGGTCGTGGTCGGACATGCCTTAACAACCAGGCGGATGCACCGGTGAACCTGGCAGCATACTCCGCCGAGCATCGCGAGGCCTGAGTTTGTGAGAGCAGCTCCCGCAGAGTCGCAGAGCTAGCAGTGACATGCAACGGACGAGATGCAGACACTCGTACCATGAGTCAGTATGGGAAAAGGTGAGTGAAGGACATGTCTGGGCACGAAGTTATCAAGGAAGAACTACACGGAGCGAGCTTTCCTTGTTAGGAATTCTGATCTAAAGCCCTGTGCGAGCGCTGTTTTTCAGAGTTGCAGCACAGGCCATGAAAGGCAAAACTCCCAATTGATCTAGGTCCTCGTTCTTTTTCGGTCGTCCTCTCTGCACCGAGAAGCCCTGGCTGCTGCAACAATGGAAAGCAACAATGCAAAGCAACAATGGAAAGCAAGGTGAGTTTGGCGGCCCTGTACCCGGAGACGCATCGCTGGATCCAGCGGCGGGAGGGCGAGTGAGTTTTCCGAAATCTGTCAGTAAGCGAGCCCTTGATGAATGTCAGGTAAGGATACCCTTGGCCTTTAGGGCTCGATGTCTAAACTCACGAGAGATCTGGGGTACTGTAGGTGCCAATAATGTCTTAGGCGCTTTGTGTCACCTTGGGGCAGAAACCTGCTCGTGCCTGCTCGGTTGTGCAGAGCAGGTTGCTGTGGGGGCCATGGCATGTCAGCGTGCCAGTCGACATGCTTCCAAGCGAAACAGTTCTTTGTGTGCACTGCTCGCGCACCAGCTGGAGGGATTCATCGCCACATGCCCGAAGCTTTCATGTTCAGCTTCAGCTGTTGCAGCCTCGTGCAGATTGCCCATAGGTGGAGTGTGCTCTTGCAGCTAGCCGATCATGCTTGGCTGTTTGCAAGGTTTGCACTGCTCGCCGTCAGCTCTTGCTCGAGAGGTTGGGGGTAATGCAGGGCGCAAGCAGGCTGTAAACATGATGATGCTCAGAAGCAGCTCTCGCTCCTGCAACGTTTATGCATGGGCATGAAAACTGAGCTGGTTTGGCCATATCAAGCAGTTCTTCCTCGAATAAGGCATAGGCATAGGCATCGCAGCAGCACGCTGTCCTGCAGTGAGGCAATGGCCCGGGGCATAGATTCGTTGATCACTCGAGACTCGAGCCAATCGAGCCGATCTGGCTTGCCCAGCGACTGCCGGAGCAGCACTTGTGCAACTGTCTGGAGTTTGTTTTTTCCTGCAAGTTCTAGCAGACAGTTCTTTGCACAAGCATGCCTCATTAATAGGTCGGCAGGTCTGACGGTCTAACCGCTCCGCTCCGGCCAGTGCCGGCGTGTTGAGAACAGACCGCCCCTTGCATTCCACATGGCAGAATTCATGAGAACCTTTGAGCTTTGCCACGCATCCTTCATCGAGAGTGGCGCGTAGTTTTACAAAGTCTTGCCCTCTGCGTCATGTCCGGTGTGGCAGTGGGTTCTCAGTGCAAGAATCAGAAGCTTTGTAGGCACGACGTGCCATGAGAGTCAAGGCCAGCCGCCCCTGCCGGCCCAGGCTCCACCGCCGGTCCACCCGGAGGTGAAGACGCTCAAGGAGCGAGGCGATCAGGCGGCACATTGACATTTCCCGGATTCAATCTGTCTGATTTGTTCCGAGCCCACTTGACTACGATGCTTTCAAACATGCTCGGCATATGCCGGGTGATAAGCACTTGTATTTTGCTTGTGCGTGTTGGCTGCGATTGGCTCCAGCTTAGGGTGGACGCGAAGATGATGGCATGAAACCTGTCACGGCCGATTCTGAGCTTAAGATATTCAAGTCTGCGAAACAGGCGCACAGTGTGCCGCATTGGAGGCTCAAGTGAAAGCGAGCACAACTGCAGGGAACTAACTAGCTATCCTGATTCTGGACGTGATGTCCCATTGAGATCTCAAGCGAGAGTTAGCCTGTTTGCCATCGCTGCCGTTGCCAGCGCCTTAGCGATGCGGGGTGAGGGATGTGCAAGCAAAAGCAGTGCCACATGTGGATTCGGCTGCCAGTGGTCGAGGTTCATCATCAGCATCCCGTGTACAGGTGCTGGCATGGATCCCTTGTTGCAACGAGTAGCAGGTGTAGTGTTTGCCATACCTTTTGCAGCACTTCAATGAGACTTCGCACAATGCCAATCGCGTGGTCAAGCCAAGGACGGCGTTTTCTCGACAGAGAACCGGTTTCTGATAGAGATCAGCCCCCGGTCTGAAACAGCCATTCACATCCGAAGTGAGCGGCAGAGAGGGTCAGAGAGACTTGGCCCAAGGCAACCAGTCCAACAAGGAATTTGTTTACGATGGCGACTACCTGCGTTGCGGTGACTCTTAGATGCCATGAGCCGCTGAGACTCCGCGGTTGGGCCTTGCAGTCCATGCTTTTTATCGAGGAATGGAAGTCCGAGAGGACCAAGCCCATCCCGGCTGAGATGCCCAGCATCATCGAGTGATGTGGCTGAAAATCTGCAGTAATAGCTTCAGTTGTGGCTTTGCAGGAGCCACTTCTTTTCAAAAAGACAGGGGTAAGTTCTAGAGCCCGGTGTATCTAATGCAGAACCCGGACGCTGCACGCAACGGTTGTTCGATCGTGGTTGTTCGCCTGCTCCATCTTCGGCAAATGCTTCACATGTTTAGAGGTCTTGGCTTGCGCATGCGTCGCTGTGACATGCAGACTTCAGGTTCGAGTCGCAGCAGATCAAGGGCGTGGCTGGGGTAGCGTGGTTTGTGGACAAGGAGGCATTCGATGGCACTTGCATTTGCCGGCATTGATTGATGCTTCCGTGTTGGTGCACGGCTAGCACAGGTTGAAGCGCATGCCTGACTTGCGACAGGACAAGGAAATCTACTTTTCTGTGGCTCCGGGCTTGGTCCAGACACATGTGGTGATGTTAGCCCATCCGTATGCTTTGTGTGAAGCCTAATGAGGGATCATTGCTGACAAAATGTGCTGTCGCCTTTCGAGACTGCTTACTGTAGCACGACCACGCATTGCCTGGTGCAACGAGAAGTCTGCTGCAACGAGAAGTCGTGTCGAGCCTTCGGCCCTTGGTTGGATTTTGGGCTCTTGCCGATTCTTGCCACAGTCATTAATGCAGCCATAATTCTGCTCACTGCGCATTCTGCGATCTCCACCAGGCCTTCGCAAACCCTCGGCTTCAAGAACCCAGCTTCGCAACTCGGCCGAAAGTTTTCTAGAGAGGCACCTCGGTCAGACTAGTGATAGGCCGAACAACTTGGGTTTAGTATGTAGGCCTTTGTTGGGCACACTCGAGACGCTAGAGTCAACATGAATCTAGCACTCTGCGAGGCTTGCTTTCTGGGCCTTCCGCCACCGGATCTGACCCTTGATGCAAGTAGTGTTGAGGAGTGTCAGGCAGGCAAGGATCCCGGCGCCGGGCAAGATGTTGCTTGCACGTTACAGTAAACAGTAGTCCCGGCCGCAGAAGACATGTTAGATTTTAGATCACACCCCACTTCGTCTCAGGAAGGCCGAGCTAGACTTGGCCCAGCCGCTGCAGAGGGGTGCCCAGGCCGTTTCCTCTCCGTCACAAGTGGACGGTGTCTGTTTTGCAAGACTTGCTGTCTCTCTCTGTCTCTCTCTATCTCTATCTCACTCTGCCTCTCTCCGTCTCTCGCTGTCTCGCATCCGTTTCACGCATTCTCCTCGTCACGCTGCGCTGAGCGTCGCTCAGAAGCTCGCTGATGTGGGCCTTCGCCGCAGGTGGTGTCCCCTTGTACGGGCTGTGCATGGCTCGCAGCCGCAGTTACTTGGCTCATGGCTGAAGATCGCTCCGATTGAAAGATAGCGACATGTATGATTGTAGACGTTACGCGAGGTCGGGAACTTGACTGCGACTTGCTTGCAGACTGAATGCCTTGCGCCACGTGGGAGACCCGTAAGCCCGCCTTTACCAGCCTATCAAACTAGGAGGCTTCTCCTCGATACCCTACGAGCGCAGAGGGTTTGGCGATAGTGCTGCGACGAAGCTTGTGTGCATCAGCGCTTTCTGGTACTTGGTCTATGTATTGCGCACTTTCGGGAGTGGGCCCTCGGAAGACTGCCTGAATGCCCCCCCACGCAGTGCTGGACTAAGGTTGTCAGAGCTGCTTGGGGAGCACTTGAGTAGCAGACTCCTAGTCGAGTGTCAGCTCACAAGGCAGAACACGTTTTCCAGCGGGCCATGTGTTGCATGGACTTATGGAGTTGACTTTAGAAAGGTTACAGTATCCGGAAGTGGGTGGAGCGAAGTTTTAGGGCATGTTGAGGTCACTATTTTCCAAAGTGACAGCCTGCCGCGCTTCCTGCCGCCTCGGGCGTCAATGCCCACCCCGGCTGCTGCAGCGGCTCCGGTGGCATCCTGAGCCTGTGAAGTCATCGAAACAGAGCTTTGCGCCAGACACGGCCTCTGCCTTGGCACTCTTCTAGGAGAAAGAGCCAGAGCTCCCGAAGCCCTCGGCGCCGCCATCCGACTGCACAGACCTGGCAGCGCCTGCTGGCCGGGACCTCGGTCGCAGGACTAGCAAAGCAAAGCGAGCAGAAACAACAAACATGAAGAACACCCAGCCTTCTTCACCTCGCCTTGTCGGGGGAATGCGTCTGTGCTTGAGGTGCCCAGGACTTGCAGCAGCAGGAAGAGGAGAACGCGAAAGCAGCAGCTTGGCTTCAGTAAACCTTGGATGTTCAATGTGTTGTCTTGCCTGAAGAGACCCAAGGTTGGAGCATTCATGAACCAGACCCGCCCGAAGGACCCATCACCCAGAGGTTTCTGGCAGTGTCGGGACTATCTACATGTATATTGCGTAAGACTAGGTCACAGAATCCTCAGCCGGGCATCATGAAGTCGACAGTTGCGGCCACGGATGGCTGACAAGTCACGAAAGCTAGCCTAGCGGCGTAGCGAGGCTTTCGTTTCTATCTGCAGAAGCAGTGGGCCGGGACAGCCGGCCCAGACGCAAGAGAATGGATATATCGATGAAAACAGCCCCCCTCTCCCCCCCTGCTCCCTCCCCTACCCCCCTTGCTCCCCTTCCCCCTTCCGTCCTCACTCTTGGTTGGATGTGCCGGAGGTGATGATGCCATCTCCGTTTCCCAGACCCAGGGTCTTTTAGGGTTTGGTCCAACATACTTTTCGGCATAGCAAGGTGCCTCCCCTATCGTAAAACACAGGGTGCAACATACTTTCGGCATTCCTTGGCGTCTAGCTGTCCAGGTGCCTTTCCTATCGTAACACGCTGATGCGGTTCTAGTTGCAGGTGAGGAGTCCGCCTCGCAGCTTTGTTTCCCCTCCATTGCTGATTGCTGATGTGGTTGAACGTCGGATGATGCTTGGAGCCCACCTCGCCAGCTCGGTATCGCTTGCCGTCCCTCCAACCTCGGCTAGCTTGCGTTCCCCTGGCCCCACCATTCAAGTCAGAAGTGCCACTAAGTCAAGCATCGCTTGTGTAGCAAAGCTGAATCGTGTCAGTCACTCAAGGATCTCCAGCGTGGCTCGCCCACAAAATTAAAGCTGAACAGTAGGCTGCTGGTAGACAGCTAGTATGCGGTTTGCCGGTAAGCTGTTCGGAGAGAAATTTCTTCCAAACAGGACGCTGCAGATGGTTTATGGAAACTCAGCTGAAGAAATGGTGACTGCTTGGATCTGTTTGGACCATTCCGGGCTTAATGGCCTTGCCAACTGCAAAAGCTTGGTTGCGGGTGCTGGAGCTTCAGTCCGGGTTCTTCGCTGGAGCGTTGTATGGCCGTATTGCGGCGTTGTGTATGCGGCCTAGCGGACATGGCGTGAGATCGGGAGTGCTCTCAGGAGGGGCTTGTCGACGGCGACCACGAGCATGGTGGCTGGCCTTGGAAGCGTGGTGGTGGGTGGATACTCGGGCTACCAGTCTGGAGGCCTGGAGCGGCCAGCTGACTTTCAGCCTGGGCCTGAACTGGCACTTGGAAGGTGGCCTCGGCATGGCGAAGGGCCTGGGTGCTGGCTTGGTCTCAGGCCGCAGTTTTTTGTGACTTTGAGATGTCAGTGCGAAATTCATGGTTCTGCATGAAGTGGCGCAGCTGCGGGGGTGGTTTCTTGCAGGCCCGAAGATAGAACTAAACAAGGAAAAAGCCGCAGTAGTCACCAGCCTCAAGCAATACCGTTGCCTGGGCAGGTGCTGCGGTCGCCGTGGCAGGAACTGCATGCCGCTGTCTTGGCAATCGAACACTCTGACCCCTGTGTGCTCAACGTTTAGTCGCACATCGCTTCTAGTTCAGGTGGAATTGCCCAGATTGGGCGAGGTATTGCCAACACACCTGAGGTGCGGCGCCTTTTCCTGCGTGTGTGTCCATGATGCTCGTGATGTTGCAGGCCATGCGTGGACGCCGTGAACAGAGAGTGTGGGACGATGAGCTTGGGCAGTGGGTGTTGAGGCTGCAAGTCAAGGGGGATGGGCGCCAAGGCCAATCAGTGGGTTATGGAAGTTATGGATTTTGCGGCATTCTTCCGCATGATTCCTATCGCTGATGGATTTTTGGTTTTATGGGTGAGGGAGAAGTGTTGCGCAGAAGCTCTACATTCGGTACCCGACACAAGTAGAACTCAGCTGAGGTGGATATTGACCTGGTCAAACTCGAGGAGCAGGCACAGCCATAGTGCTTCTGAGGGGCTCTTCTGTTGGCACTTAGGCCGTGCTCTGAGCAGCGTTGGTCGCAGGTCCTTGCTGAAGGATCTGATGACGAGGAGGGTGGAGCAAGCGGCAGCCACTCTCCCTCGGCCTCGGTGAAGGAGACGGAGCCTTTTGGACTGAGCGTGAGGGAATCGGACATTTGCTGTCTGCTAGAGCCGCAACTGACCAGTACCAGTTGCCGCATGCCCATGGGCACTAGAGTCCCTTTGAAGATCGCCAAATTCAATCCTTCCGCTATTTGCCTTACGATCGGTTCTTGGTCTCGGATTTGCCATGAACACCGATGAGAGTTACTGAGAGTTTTGGTGGTCGTGGGTCACTGGTGTCCACGCCGGAATCTGGACGGTGAGATTAACATGTTTTGTGGCCATTCACAAGCTCTCCACTTGCACCTATTGCTGCTTAGCCGGCCTCCCTTGAGGGAGAGTCCTTTAAGAGTCCCTTTAAGGTGACGGGTGCTGTGGCTGTTTCTGGGTGTCCAAGGTTTGGCCAGTTTACCCCAGGTACTACGACCTGTTGCGTGTCAAGCCGTCTGCGACTGCCGCCGAGATCAAGAAGGCATACTACAAGGCCCCGACTTGGCCTTGGCAGCGGCGACCGTCAAGTTTCAGTTCGACTTGCCCACGCCCCCCATCCCAGCTTCACTTTCACCGTGGCTTCACATGCCATGTGTTCCCAAATAGCTTCAGCATGCCGAGCCTATCCCAGCACGCAGCAGGAGGCAAGGGCTTGTCATCCCGACAAGAATCCGGGTGATGCGGAGGCAAGTACTGTCATTGATCGGCCGAACGATGTTTCAGACGGGCTCGTCCGAGTGGTATTGAAGCTTGGGCGTAGGCTTGGGCCGCGGGCCTTGATTCAAGTTGAAGTGCAGATGTTCTCGAGCGGTTTCGATCGGTGCTTCACGTCCTTGACTCTTGCTTTTATGGCTTTAGTGGCCGCGCCATTCAGGCAAACACCAAGTTCCAGAAGCTGGCGGATGCGTATCAGGTGAGGTCGTCAGAGAGGAAGTGTGTGTGAGACGAGAGACTACGTCGCCAGCGTCTTGTCCAGGTTCTGTCTGATGCTGACTCAAGGACCCTTGTAGCAGCAGTTAAATGCCCCATGCTTTGACCTTCCCTTGTTGGCTTTGGCTCGCGGCCTCGCGATGAGGAAGAAATATGACAAGGAGGGCAAGGCCGGCATAAAGGAGGGCAATGCTTGGGACTCGGACCCCAGCCGGGACCAGGAGCCATTTCTTGGCAAGCTGAGAGTGCTCACCGAGGTGAAGATGGACCCCTCCACATTTTTCAGCTTGCTTTTCGGTTCCGAGCGCTTCGAACCCTGGATTGGGGAGCTGTCAGCACCCAAGCACAGGGAGATGGCAGAGTCTGATTCTTCATGGGTAGTGTATGCTCTGTGAAGGCATCTGGCCATGCAAACTGACCAGTTTGCTAAAGCCATGGAAAAGGAAGGCACGAAACGGGGATCTATTTACCTCCGAGAGTTTCCTGCTTCTGCGGCGGCACATCGAGGCGGCATCCTAGATCCCACTGACGCCAGCGGCAACATAGCTGACGATGCAGCTGCTGCCTCGGGGAAGGGTATGCTCGGCTTCACGGGCTGTGACTTCGCACTGCTTTTCCTTCCTGCGGGCGCATGTGCAGGGCAGATGGTTTCGTGTTTCTGCGACCATGCATCGCAGGTGTTCAGCGACAACTCCCAAATCTTGAAGCGGCGTCAGCTGCACCGCGAGGCTCAGTGCATGTTTGTCGGGCAGTGCGAGGAGCGAGCAAGTGGCAAGTTTCCTTCTCCAAGTTCCATTCTCGTCACCGTCCTGTGACCCACTTCATCTGTTTTGCAAGAGCGATCACCTTGTTCACCCTCCTCTCCAGCCCACTGTCTTTGTGAAGGCCTCTGGCCTGGAAAGGATGTTGTAGCTTGCAGCAACTTTGCGTGAAGGTGCACTGTGCAGTGTACCTGCGGGAATTCCTGAACGACTTTGTCTACAGGCATTACTCGGAACTCGACCGAGTTTTTTTGCCTCAATCTGTGCACTTTATGAGTCTCCCATCGGTGGAGGCGGGAAGTGTCGCAATTCGAACAGTTGCTTGGACCAGACTGGGAAATGGGGGAAACAGGCGACGTGTCGTAACAGCGCGGCACTGCTTGGGGAGCTGTGAAACTGAATCGCGGAGACACAGAGACTGAGGAAAGCGAGACTTGAGGCTGCGGAGCTCGCCAAGTGCCAATTCGGTGCCTCGGACGAAAGAGCCTGAGTCGCTAGCCGTCGCGGCGGCTCACACCATGGCTAGACGCCTAGACTCCCACCCGGTCCTACACACAACGAGCTTGACTGCCTGGTGCTTAGTAGGGAATGGGGGAATGAGTTATAGGGACTACTATAAGGGACCTTAAGGGACTATCATAGGGATCCATTCCCACATTCCCTAAGTTGAGATTCTCCTCAGGTCCAGAGCTCTTGTCGGCTTTGGGCTCGCAGCTCGGCCCTGCACAGCTCGAGAAGCAAAAGCCTGCGAGCATCTGTGGCCCGGTGGGTGCAGGGGGCTACCGGTGATGCTGTCATTCAAGGATGTACAAGCTCCGCTCCGAAATTTATTTGGCCGATGAATTGGTCGGCCGGTTTTCCATGACGAAACAGGCGGTCGCCTGGCAGAGAATTGGCGAAGCGGCTATTGCAGACGGCTTCGTTAGCAGCCGTGTGTTGATTCAATGATTCCACCTGTCACACTCAGGCTGCGTGGAAGCATTCTCGCCACCTGTATGCATAAAGCGCCGTAGCGCTCGAAGACGCAGCCGATTCGCCGATTGCCACTTTGTTGCTCAGTGCTTCGTTGGAATCTCAGATATGACTTTCCGGCACAAGATGAGCTTTGTTTCGCCCCTCGGCAGTGAGGTCTGGTATCGTCTCGCCTGCTTTCCATACTAATTCCTCGGTGGGATACTTCCCCAGGAACGCTGCGACCAGCCTCCTCCAAGTCAAGCGCGTGCACGACGCTTCCAAGGCTTGGATTGTAAAATTGCACAGGTTCGAGGCCTCGGGCCTTCAGGCTTTGCCCTTGATTGCCGGTTCTTGCCTCAGGCAACTGCGGCCACCGCAGCTGGCACTGCTCCTCCGAGCAGTGCCGGGGAAAGTGATCCAAGCGCCGGAAGCCCACCGGAGCCAACCCCAGAGGAGGTGGCACAGACGGCTGCAGCTGCTGGGAACTTAGCAACTGCACAGAAAAGCAAGACAGGCTCTATGCAGTGTGTGGCTAGAGGTGGAGAAGGCTTTGGACGAAGCACTGCCGCTTTTTCTACAGACGGCTTGGGTCACCAAGCTGCACTGAGCCGGTGCCAGACTGGCGACTGCGTCAGCCGGAAAGTCTGTGTCCACCAGGCGGCTGTCGTCACGGACATCGACTCCACGGTGAAAGAGATAGGTCGAAAGCTCTTGAAGGAGCTGGTCGGGAGCACCGCAGCGGGTCGAAGTTCGATGAAGCTTGAGGCTTGTGTTGCTGCGCAGGACAAATCCGTGCCCTGGCAGCTCCGGGTGCGGCGCTCTCAGGCGCTACAGAGACTGGGCGAGATCTTCGAAGAGGAGCCGCGAGCCGCCGAGGGCATCTCTTTACAAGTCCTCCTTGCGCTTTCAGAGTCTCTCTCGGCAGGAGGGTCGGAAGGCCCTGGAGGCCGGCGGCTCCTCGAAGACCATGACCTCGGAGGTCGCCAAGGCGACCGAAAAGAATCGCCGAGCGCAGCTGCTCGTAGCGCCTCAGAACTCTTCCCGCGAGGCCACCCTGCAGGAGGCGCTCATGGCCTCGGTGAAGCAGCAGCGTTGAATCGGGTTTTGATACCCTCTTTCGTTTCGCAGACGGGGGTTGCCTCGGTGCAGTGCGCGCCGGCCCCGCGCAAAATGGCTGGCTTCCCCAGGATGCACCCTGTTTTCCGGAATGAGTTGCAGAAGCTCCTCCGAGAGGACTTCCGCTTTCTGAGAAGTCTTCTCGAACCTTCGCAGTTGAACTCAGCAAAGATCTGTACTGAGCCCCTTCTCGGAGCCAACTTAACACCGGGATGCAGTTGCCAGACTACTTGGAGACCGGAGCTCGGCTCTGCCTAAGGCCTAAGGGCTTATAACTCACGTGAGGCCTACTTGTAACTCGCTGTAAAGCCCGGCCTCCCAGTCCCCTCCCTGATCAGCGAACGACACAGGTTTTGCCGAACAGGGCCCAGACCGCGACCTCTCAAAACAGTGCTGGACACATCATGCACAGACAATGCTGGGATTCACACAGCGGCATTCAGTTCGTCTAACTGCATCCAATGAGACAACACCAGGCTTATGCCGGCCGGGACTTCGCAGCCGCAACAGCAGCTTGGACACAAGCCGATCCAAAGTCATTGCATGTCGCTGTCTCCGAGCTGACAAGGAGTGCTATTCAGAAGCTTTGGAAAGCACTCCGGATGCCGTCCCTCGGATCGCAACCTCATTCACTGGAAGCTGCAGTGAAATTGCCAGACTGCATCGACACCAGTGTAAATTCGCGGTACTAGACGACCAAATCGACAGATGGCTGACTGCGCTGCTTTCGGAAGCAGGTCGTCCTTTCCAACCGCTCGGCGACTTACGCACAGCGGCGACGATTTGACAAGGCCGTGGTTTGTTGCCACGTGGAGGTGTAAGTCGTGCCCATTGTTTCCCATGGGGTTTGGCCTTCGGCCTTCAGCCACTTGGAGGCGCTTCTTGATGCAGACAAGGCCCTCAAGCTTTGCCCCGGCTGGTCTCGCCTGTGCGCCATGTTGGCGTTGGGACCACATATGCTCATAGCCCCGTCAGCAGACCTACATTCACTCCATCGTGTGGCAAGCTTGCGCGAGGTACCATCGTCGCGGCCATGCCTGGTTCCAATCTTGCAAAGCCTCGCCTCGATCATGCGGCCGTGATGTGGTCATGTTTAGCTGTAGCGGTGTGAGTCTCATTTTCAACACTCGGTCTCCCAGACCAGAGGCTCTGTTCCACTTGGGGCGCTACAACGAGGCTGTGCAAACACAAGCAATCGCATTTCCGTGAACTTTTGACATGCTCTGAGACAGGCGATGGCTGCATTGGAGGAGGGATTGAAGCTTGATGGACAGGCACCTGCAGCTGCTTCAGTCTAGTGTGGGGTGTAGACGCAGGTCTGCAGGTAAAGAGTGAAATTCTCGGTGCAGGACAAAGTGCTGCTGGAGGCAATTGCCAAGATGAAAGAGTACACTGCGCCAGGCTTCAGGGGACGGAAGCCTGCAGAAACCATGCAGCATGCGAGTTTGTAGGGGAAACCAGGATATGGCTTGTGTTGATTTCAGGTGATGATTTCTGGGTTCCAGAGCAGCCGGAGCCAAAGGCACCGCAAGCAACCTTTGATGAGCTCATTGAATACTGCGGGAGCTGCAGACGATTTCACGCAGGCTGTCGTGAAAGAACCGCCTGCGGAGGCGCCGGTGAAGGAGGCGGCAAAGGAAGCGCTTGCCGATGAGGGTTCGCAACATTGACCCTTGTACCGCATGCGAGTTCTGAAGGTGTGCTTTTGCAGCCATACTTGGGGGCAAGGGCTTCCGGCAAAGAGAGTAATTAGAGCTGCCGCGTTTTTCAGGACGCCTCTGCAGAAGCGAAAGCCCCAGCCAAGGGCACACGAGCATGGGACCCAGATTCTAGATGCTGCATTCGGAGAGGATCCTAGGACCTCAGAATCCCGGGCTGAAGGCAGCATCTCCTAGTTACGTAGTTGCAGTTGCCACCTGTTTGGCTTCCGAGCAGCCTTCTGTGGCTCAAATGGTGGCATGAAGGCTTCTTTCTAGCCCTAGCAACATATCAGGGACAAGCCAGCCAGGACGGGAGAACCCTCCACAGGAAAACGATTTCACAACAGCAGCAGTGCGACTTAGCCCGTGCGAACCATCCGTTGGCATCTGCCAAGCAGAGGCCTGGATTGCCACACAATGGAGAGGGGCGAGTTGCCTTTGGTTCCAAAATCTCAGAGGCCACAGGATGGAGCTCGACATGGTGCCGGTGTCCCTGCCGAAGGCAGCAGTTCCGATTGTGCTGCCAGTGCCACCTGGCGGGGTGAAGGCCCTCGGTTCTGCAGTTGCAAGCCCGACAAGAAAGCGGTTCTAGACAGAAGTTAGTGGCTTCTGAAATGCACTGCATCTCATGAAGGTCCTCCCTCGTTGGGCAGAGGAGGACGAGGCACAACTTGCAGATACTTGCAGCTGAGGAGCCATTTCACTTGCTGCGAGCCTTTCTTGCTTACCGAGCAGGTCTGCAGATGGAGACTGAGATATCGGCCTCATACGAAGGCGATACAGGAGGATCCGACCAGCAGCTCGACATGGCTTCACGATGCTTCACGATTGGAAGGGCTCATCGTGTGAAATCTTGTGGTGCTGAGGCGAGTTCGATGAGGGTGCTGCTTGGGTCGAGCTCGAACTTCGCAACTTCACGCGTGAGCTGCCCCTCGCGAACCTCGACTTCGGAGCCTTGGCAACCGTATCATCGCAGGCGCGACCGCTCTGCTCCGGAAGTGGCTCGGCTGGCCGAGGCCTCCTGCACGACTTCAAAGTGGCCATCCAAACTCCCGAGGCGAGGCGAGTGAAGACTCTCGCGTTGAGCGAGTGAAGCTTTCTGTGTGGTCCTGCAAGGGCTGGTCGGACTGGAGCGTGGCGGCGCAGTGCGAGGCATGGGATGACATGGCTGGCAAGGGTTGCTTCTAGTGGTGTCATCATCCGATTAATCTCTCGAGGCCCAACAGGTCGTTAAATCTGTACAGTCGCCGAAAAAAAGCATCAAGACATGTCAGATGCTCATGCAGCGCAGTGGTGCTGGTTTCAGCGTCGAGGCTCCTCCTCCACAGCCCCCTGGAAAGCTGGCTGCTCTTCTGCCACGGGTGCTCGATGTGTCTTCGGAGCCTCATCTGCATGATGACAAACGCGGTGGATGGCTACCAACCACAGCGATGGCCATTAAATGCCGCTTGAATTTTTGGTTTTGTGACAGGTGAAGGTGCGCTGGACTCCCCCACTAGACTGTGCCACAGCAACTTGACAGAAGAGGAAGCCAACGGAGCTCTCTTGTCCGCAGAAGAGCAGGATCCCGTAGGCATTGCAGCCTTTTGATTCGATGCTCGGCCGCTGCAAGACGTTCCCGCTTGTCAGTCAAGTTTGAGCTGGGGCTTGCTGGTTTCATTCTCAACCGTGGGTTGACGTGTGACGCGTCCTTGATTCTTTGCTGTCTCCGCGGCTGCACGCCATCCGTACAAATTGCGGGGCTGTCTGCTTGGATCAGGTCGCACCGGGCCTGAAGATCCAGAGGTACATGATCTTGGTCACCTGGGCACCTCGTGCTGGCGAGGATCCTGCGGAATGCTCCCGAGAGAGTTCTGTCTTAGACATGGAAAGTTGCTGGGAGCTATTGTGTGGAGGAATGTGCCATTTGCAGCAGGCACAGCCTGAACCAAGGATCATACTAACCGATGAAACGGATTCTTATGTCGTCACCGATTTGGAGAGTTTGACGGACTACACCTTTCAGATTGCAGCCGAGAATGCTGCAGGCCGGTGCTTTTCATCTGTCGTGTCGACCAATTCCTGTCTCCACAGGTTGGAGTGAGCTGTCCGATCCGACGGTGCCCGTACAGACCGTGCCGCCGGTGCCGATGACTCTCAATCAGCCGACGCTGAGAAGGGCAACGCACCATTCGGCGGTGGCTTGGCGGATCTGGACGATGGAGTAGATTACATGCTACAAACATTGACAACATTGACACTGATGTTCAAGTTGTATATGTATTTTAGGTCAGCATAGGGCAGTTTCTTGTCAGAGTTGTAGCGTCAGAGCGCTCTTGCAATAACATGTCACGTCCTGTGCAACACTCAAGTGTGGCGGTGACTACTCCAAGCCCAAGCAGATGGATGCACATGTCACGCGTCCTTGAGGTCATACAGTGGCAACATCCCCCGTTCTCAGAGGCACCCGTGCTGTCCTTCCGCTTCCGCCACACCCCGTAGCTCAGCAATGAAGGTGAGTTTTGGCATCTGACGACATGGTAGTGAAACAGGCTGCCCCCAGGGCACCTTGAAGAGGTTTCTTGCAGTTCAGCAAAGGTCAGCGGACTGGAGCAGTGAGGTGGTGGAGATTCATGATGTGCCGCCCACGCTTTCCCAGTATGTTATTCAGGGCCTAAAGCCGGGCCACGTTTATATCTTCCAAGTCAGGGCAGTGAACCTCGGCCGCACGGCTTTCTCACATAGAACAAGCTCTTCGCACAGCTTTGAACTCTTGTCGTTTTTGCGATTCATGCCTGCATGGTTCGAAGGAACAAGTACGGCATGGGGATCTGGAGTGACAGCAGCATCCCAGTCCGAACCATGGATGGAGCCACACCTTCTGCAATCGAAGACTTGCGGGCCTCCGAAATCTACCAGTCCTTTATTCGCCTCCAGTGCTCGGGCATAATTTCAGGCATTTCCTGCAGCGCTAAACCTGTCCACCTGTTACCTGTCCACCTGGTTTCTGGCGAGGTGGCGGCCGGTGGAGGAAAATGGCTATCCCATCACAGACTATCGCCTCCGCTACGCGCACACAGAGGATGCCGAAGGTAGTTTAGGTTTGACAGGCTGGTTTATACGTTGGAGCATTGCGTAGCCTCAGGGTCGGCTGCAAAAATTCGCGAAGCATGGGAGTAGCTCCAGGGGAAGAGCCAATCCGCGTCATTGACACTTTAATCGCTTAATTTAAATTTCGGTGCCCACGTGCCTACACATGGGCTGTTGCTCGGACGGAAGCGTCCGCAACAGCGTATGTACAGTCCGAAATGCCAGCTGTCATCGAATCTTTTGAGGACATGGCAGATGCCGTGGAGGCTGTTCCAGCCGTCGCAGCTTGCCTTGTAAAACATTCAGTCAGGAATAGTCGAAGAGCAGCTGCGAAAATTGAGCACAAGGTCCGGGACAAAGGGTTTGACACTTGCGACATCCGCCATCTGCGAAAGCTGAAGTACCACTTCCAGGCACCAACGCTTCGTGGAGAGTGCGCGGTTGCGGGTGTGATCCTGAAAGGGAGGAGTAAGCCTGAGGCACTTCTGAGGCTAGAACATGTCGTCAGAGCTGTGCAGGTGGCGGCCATTAACCAGCTGGGCATGGCAGAGTGGAGTGAGCCGGTGCTGGTGGATATGTCTCACTGACTCAATGAAACCATCCCGTAGACCAGGCGCCACGGCGTCTGGAGAATAAGAGGACTTGTCTCACTGCTCACGGAGGGGTCAACATGGCCCCGTGCTGCCCACACGCAGAAAGTAGGGACCGTAAGATTACGGCCCTTGGCCCTGGACTTGCTGAGCTGCAGCATTAAGTTCTGCTGAGGCGGGGGCCTTCTCGCAGGCTCGCGCGAAGGCCACAAACTCGAAGCCGGAAGGCCTTCGGAGCGGTGAGCTCTCATGGGTTTGGGTGGCGAGCAGCCTCCGTCACAGGCACAAAGCCAGCTCAAGAGAAATCCGCCGAAGCACCGTGTCTGAACTGTGGCATGCGCTTATTGCTGGCAGGCCGAATTTGGAAGCAAAATTGTTTCTGCTCGTGTCAGGAGCTGCGAGAAAAGGGAAATTCCTTGTTCCGCAACCCGGCACAAGACAAGTTTGCTTGTTTTTCATCGGGTAGGATGTTGAGGTGCCATATGTTGCAATCAATCAGCCATCCAAGCGATGCACGTGTTTGCTTCTTTGTTGACTGCGGCACCTTCGGAATGCCACCGTTATGTTGCTGTGCCAGGAGAAGGCAGCCATTCCAAGGCCGTGCGCGCGTATGACGAGGTCTCGAGCTGTGGGAATGTGTTAAGAAGGTTAGGTCTGTTTGGGAATCCGTTGAATCAGGCGATTCGAGCCGACGCGAGCGATGCCAGATGCTGCTGGCCCAGTCAAGTGGTGCTTCCGTGGGGGAAGGGACACTCGCCGGGCGTGTCCCAGGTTGGGCAAACCGCGCAGCTGCCGGGGCACTCGGCAGATTCTTTGCTTCTGAGCTCCGGCACCCAGCAGCTGCTCTTGTCCGGGGCCCGACTTCCGAGGCCCAGATGGCCATGCTGTCTGAGTTTGGTCAGGGGCTCTCGCCGGCGGCCATGCGCTGGGGCCCAAGCATGCAATTGAAGCGCAGCAAAGGCATGTAAAGAGACCTCTTAGGCACAAATCCTTACTTTACCAACTCCATGAACGACCTCAGCGAGAGCCTGAAGTTGGATGCCAAGTACACCAAGGCCGGCATTTATCTGGCAAGCCATCTCGCAATCCGAAACAGCCAATTTTCAAGCAAAAGAACTTCAGCATGGAGACAGTCGAGACAACATCCGTTTTGATGGTGCTTCGTGCCTGTTGGTCTGAACAATCTGCAGGCAAGGCTGTTTCCAGCACAAGTTAATAACAGTGGTCAAGTCTTCAGCTGAAGGAAAGGTTCCCGCAACAGCTCAACTTTTTCATCTACCTTAGGATGTTTCTCGAGTTACAGGTGCGCAGTAATTCAGACCAAGCCGCAGCACCTATCGAAGATCCAAGGCGACGTGGCGTTAATGCTGCAACGTTGAAGGCTGCACTCAGCCAGGGATGATCGCTCAAAACAGTATCACATCACTGCGAAAGCAATCGACTCGCCCCTCCCGGAGGCCTGGGCACGCAAGGGCCAGCTGCATGCCATGGCAGCGGAGGCTGGGACTGAGGGGCTGAGGGAACGTGGAACTCTCTGCACAAACCATCGCCGAAAGTTTCCACAAAGGATTTACAACACAGGAACAGAGGTCAGTAGCCGCCACTTTTGTAGCCCTCTAATCGGATCGGGAAGACAGTTTGGTGGCCAGCCGGACCAGGAATCGGAAGGCGAAATCGAGCCTGATGGTCTTCTGTATGTCGCCGTCGTGCCTTTTGGGCCCAGCTGCGACAGAACATAGTCGTACGTGCAAGGCATCCAAAAACTGATTGTAAGAAAGCTTCCAGTTTGTGAGTTGATGTAGCCAGCCGCAGCAATCCACGACGTCGTAGCAAGTGGCGGAGTATGAGTCGGAGCTCCGTCGGCCATGTCGCTCAGGGGCTTTCTGGCTGAGTTCGGGGCTACTTGGCCCTCGGACGGCTCATGGAAGAGCTTTTGGGCCCGGAACCTGAGGCTTCCGGGACTGGTCTTCTGTCTTGGGCTCGCTACAGCTCTCGCTCTTGGCCTGCTGCTGGTGAAGGCCGGGCTGGGGTGTCCCTTCCAGTTGCGAGGTTCAGGGTGCAACGAAAACGGGAACTTTGTTGCCGTGGTGTCCTCTGGTGCTGTCCTGTTTCTTTTAGCACGATGGTTTTATGGTACGAATCACTGCGAAGACGCGCAGGCAGATAACATAGTCGCTCATCAATGGTGGGTTGCATGTAGTTTGATGACAGGTGCATCTGAAGGCCACCTACGGCTCCACAAGCCCTGCGAGACGTTTATGGATACAGCTAGCAGCTCTGGGTGGCACGAATGTGATGGGCATCTTTCTGGGGTTCTTCTACTTGTACAGTTCGCAAAGTCATTCTCAGGCCAGCCTTGTGCTGACCTCCCTGGCTTCGGAAGCGTGGAAAGTTGCTGACATGACATCTGCCATGAATCTTACGACAAAGTCTTTTGCTCACAACCTGGACCGGCTGTACTCAGAGTGTCCGAAAACAACGCATGAGTTCCTCGGGTCGTCCATTGCCGAACGGAAAGGAGAGCTCCAGGTTGCCAGGAGCGCTTTGGCAAAGCTCGACGAGACGCTGCAAGATCTTCCAGGTCTCTTGGCGGCGCTGGCTTCTAAAAGCCAGACGCTGGTCGCTTCTTTGGCGTGGTGTCAGTTGCTGCCACTTGCAGGTTTGATGGCTTGCCTGGTCGCTGCGGCGGTCTTGGTCTTTATTGCCGAGTATTCCGGCCCGAAACTTGCGAACAGATGCCGCTGGTTCCAGCTCCCATGTTTAGCCTTTACTTTGATAGTGCCCGTGCTTGTCCTCGTTGCTGGCTGTGCTGCTGCGGAGCTCCTTGTGGCTGTGCTGTCAAGTGCGCAGTGCAGCAGACCCGAGATGACAGTCCTAAACTATGCACGGGGCGAGCTTGGGAGGTCAGCAGCCTCGAACCTGACCCTACAGTATGTTCGCAACGCCACCAGAATTGGTGCCATAGACGACATCCATGTCCTGCACATGCGTCTGTCCTCGTGGGATGAGTGGGTAACCACCTATGGTGAGGCGATCGAGCGAAGCTGCCCCGCGTGGGATGCCGCCAATGTCTCGCAGAACCTGAGAGCAATGATAACTGAAGTGCGTACGGCTAGCGATCTCATGGAGCCCGCACGCATGGTGCCGCAATGGACTCGATTCTACAACCTCGTTTGCGGAGCAGGCATCTCTGATGTGTTTAGGGTATTTCTAATGACGCTGGTGCTGGGCTTTGTTTTCCTGCCTCTCCTGGCATGCAGCATGAGCTGTTTGCTAGAACACCTCGTGGCCGAACGAGGCCCAACAGGTCACGGCTACGGCTATGCATTTAACAGGCTCAGCACAGAAGATGCTGATCAGAGCTCATAGGGCCACTGTGTGCTGTGCATTCTGTGGGAGACAGTCTTGTAAGATGTTAGGCCTGCTGCAGAAGATGCCTGGCGTTGCAAACATGTGTATGGATGGGTTTTCGGTACACAGATGTACATATGCAGATGCATATACATAGATGCAGAGCGTGCTGCATCTGCGTGTGTTGAAACTGAACGCACTTTTCAAGCGCGGGCTGCATGGTCATGTGGTGTTGACATGGAGGTACACTAGGCATCTGCTGCAATGTCGGCGGAAGCCCGACCTTGGCAAAAATGCGCGCAGCTTTCTTGCGTTAGACTGGGTGCATGATAGCCTCTTCAACAAAACCCCTGAGGACCAGCCCCGGAGCCCAACGGGCCCAACAGCCATGCAGATGACTGCCTCAGTTGCACAGACACTTAGGATCGCTCAGGCAGGCACGGAAGAACGTACACTCAATGAAGCCGTCATGACTCGGCGGACCCTGTCCAGTACAGCGACGCTTTGGCTGCGTATGACCGTGGCCTCGCAGTGGACCCGACACGTCGGGGCCGCCGGTATGATTTCTGGGCCAGCTGTATTTGGGATCCGTCTACTGTTAACGACTTGCCAATTCCGACATCTCCCACATGTAGCTGGCAGTTCATGGCAGGTTGGGGGTTACCTGGCAATAGATGCACCAAGATTCACCTCCAGTTTGCAAGGGTATCTTCTGGTCAAATGTGCCTATTTTCGCTGCTCTCCAACTTGGAGCAGCTAAGCAGCTACCTGTGAGTGGATTTGGAGCTGGGTCTTGTGCTCGAGGGAGTGGGTTGGCTTGGCTGCTGCACACGTGCGTGCCCGCAGCATTTGCGCTGGCAAAAGAGAGCTGAGCTGAGCTGAGCCTGGCCCGCCGCCATGCGCCTCGGCACAGAGTCTGCGACATGATGCATGGCAGAGAGCTCCGCCAGCTCCGGGTCTGTGCGTCTGCCCGAGGTCCCAGAAAAACCTCAAGAAGCCGCAGTCGGCCAAGCCGAAGGCGTCCGACAAGGATGCCAAGCAAAAGGAGGATTCTGTGCGAGCCCGAGGACTTGTGGGTACCAAGCGGTGAGTTCAGGAGCATCGGAACAGCATGAGGGCCTAACGTGTGAAAGTCTAACCGAGGAGCTGGACATTGAGGAGCTGGCGAAGAAGTACAAGACCAACCTGAAGAAGGGACTCACAGGCAAAAAGGCTGCCGAAGCTTGTGCCTCAAGAAGTAGCTTCACTTTCTCCCGGCCTGTCCCCAGGCCCCAAACCAGGCAGGTTCCGAATGCAGCCCTTCCCAGCCGGTAGCTTTTCTACCCCACATAAGGAGATCCTCGAGAGAGATGGATTGAACGAGTTGGAGAAACCGCCCAAGCCCACGCTGCTGATGCTCTTCCTCATGCAGCCGCTTGGCTTGCACCGGCACGTGTGTGCAAGGGCCCCGCAGCATCTCACGCAGAGGCTCACGAGCTTCATCATCATCCTCCTCATGGTGGCAGCCGTGGCCTCCATCCTCGTGAACGCCACGGGCCCTAATGCTGCGGATCCGCTCTCCTACACGACAGGCTCGGCTTCACATCGCCATGCCGGTTCACAGGACAGAACATAAAACCTGCAGACCCGTGTTCTGCGAGGCATTGCCATTGCCGCCCGTCTGCAAGTGCGCTTGCAGAAGCACCGTCGCTTGCATTCCTCACAGTTGTCCTTCTGCGACATGTAATCAGAAAGCCTTGGCAGCGTTTGGGCTAGGGCATC
>CAJNDV010032453.1:27786-93180 GCA_905221635.1 Symbiodinium sp. CCMP2456 | reverse complement strand
CCGCAGCGTGTGTAGCGAGCGCCGCTGGAATCCTCCGCCGGAGTCGAGGTATCGGCCGCATTGCCAAGCTTATCGCCGGCGAGGAGCCACAGCGACTTGCAGAAGCCGCGCTTCTGCAGTGCCATTCGGCAAACACGGCAGTACGGCCTGCGTGAGGACGGTGGACAGAAGACCACCTGCTTCTGCTTCCCGGACACTTCTGGCAGCCAAACGCCCCTGCAGCAGAACCTGAACAAGCTAGGCTGGGTGCTGTACTTGGAGCACGTAACACGTAGCAGCTGAGCCCCGGAAAGAGGCGCGCAAGCAGAGAGCATGCTGCTTTTGGGGCAGTACACAGTAGAGAAATCCTAGTCAGCTACCCGTGCCGAGACGAGCAGGGAAGTAGGGCCGCTGTAGGCCACTAGAGCATCAAAAGCACCACCCGCAGGCGCTCGTATCGGTGTCCTCGCGATTGTCATTTGCGTGCCTTGTCCAACGATCGGAGATGTCACGTGGCAGTCGCGTTTGTGAGAGGGTGCCGGGTACTTTCTTATAAGCACTTCAGCACGCAGCGGCGCAGACCGTAGGACTTTCTTGTCCGCTTGCTGCCGAGGGTTATGATAGCAGTAGCATTTTTCTGATGTGCGCCTTGCTGGCCCTTGTAAGCTTATGGCGTTCGCGCAGCACCCTATTCCAGTGCGCATTTGCCGAGCAGACTGAGGTCGGCATCTTCATCATCGGTTGGGTTACGGACCGCAAAGACCCCGCCAATCCGGAGAGTGCTGCCTCTCGCTGGCAAGTTGCAGTAGCGGCTGCTGCAGGCCATTCCCACAAGCCCAGGCAAGTCCCTTGATGTGTCTTGCCAGGCATGGCTCTACATGATTCTGGTGTCCGTTACCTTGGCGGTGGCTGCCATTCCAGAAGGCATCCCACTCTGCGTGACCATCTCGCTGTGCCTCGGACTGTGAACTTTGCCAAGAGAGAGTGTGCGTTTGAAATTATAGCTGGGCTTCGTGGTGTGCTGGACTAGTTTTAAGATGGCGATTGCTGAGATCTTCCATGCCCTTGCAAGGTCGATTGGATGTTCGGAGACCCGGCTGCCTCAATCTGCAGGGTTGATTTAATAAGACCCGGTCGTTCGCAACTTCGCAACACTGTGTACAAACCCCCTGCAAATGTGCTACCCAGGACATGGCCGGTGCCCGAGCATACTGGTCACACAAGCACAAGCCAGTGCATGCCATGTGCTGTTGTAGGGTGCTCGTTTGTGCTTCAGTGAGGTGAACCAGGAAGTGCTGGTTCGCAAGCTTGCAGCCGTGGAGACTCTGGGCTCGGCTTCCGTCATCTGCAGTGACAAGACGGGAACCCTGACTGAAGGCAGGCTCCTTGTGCTCCTTGAATTGCCTATTGTGCCAGCTGGCGCAGGCAAGATGACCATGGTTGGTATGTACACCGCCGGCGTGACCTATGACGTGACGGGAAAGGGATTTGACCCGGAGGCACTTCAAGAACTGCACGGAAAGTGTATGGGACGTGACATTGGCTGTGCTTTGGCATGCTCTTGCAAGATCCAAAGGGCTCTTCCGTCTTTGTTGAGTTCGTATTGAGTGCGATGATGTGCGACGAGCGCTGTCGCAGGTTGGCCAAGTGCAGCGTAGCGGCAGCACCGCCAACAGCGGGAAGGACATGGGCAGCTCGGCTTGGAGCGGAGATTTGAGTGACCAAACGTGACGGCACTGCTTTGCCTGCTTTGCCTGCTTTGCCCTTTGAGGCGTGAAGAGCAATCTGCTGGCGGCCACAAGCTCAGCGAAGAGAAAGCAAGCAAGACTTTGCGCAGTTCATAGCGGGACGGCAGCAGCTGCTTGATAAGGCCATCTTGTGCTGCAACACGACGCTCTCGAAAGAGAAGGACGAGGATGGAGTGATGAAGTGGACACCGAAGGCCCTTGAATAGATTGCATGCAGCACGTGATGGCTACATCCGTTTCAATCTGCGTACCGATGGTGAGTCGTCACACAATGTCATACACACAGTTCAGACCCCGCTCTGAGCTCTGCTGTGTCGCTGCGCCAGGGCAACTCCTCCGAGGCGCCGATCGTCGTGGCTGCCCGCAAAGTGGGCTTGTCGGAGACCATCGCCAGCCCTCCGACTGCCGACTCCGAATCATCCTCGTCGGGTCGTCACAGGGATTTTTTCCCACCTCCACTGCAGACCGAGGCGAATACCCACGCGTGCTGGAAGTGCCTTTCTCGTCCTCGCGAAAGATGATGCCCTCAACTCAAGCGCAGCATCGCGCTTGGCCGCGACCCTCTGTCAAAAAGCGCCGAGGCTGACGGTGTCTCGCGTGAAGGGCGCGGAGATTTGCCCCGGTGGAATGCCGCTGCCAGCAGGCCTCTTTGAGTCAGTGCGAGACATGTTGATGAAGTTTCGTGAGTTTGGAGGGAAACACGTTGTGACGCAGGCACCAACTACCTGGCTGTGTGCAAGGGGGTTCGGGCCCTCAGCAGCTTCCCGGGCTTTGGCACGGACATGAGTGGAAAGAGTGGAATGCCAGGCGCCAAATTACATCATCGACCTTTGCTCCGAACAGCTGAAAGAGGATGGCAGCGACCCGGTCCGAATCGTGAGTCATGGTTTCAGGTTTCAGGCCCGCGCTGCTGAGGTGTAGCGAAACTGACGGAAGATGACAAGAAGGAGAGATACTGTTCCTCTTTGGGTCCTAGCCTTGAGCCTTGTACCTACAGTCTACAGAGTCTACAGTCTTCTGCTGAGCCTTGCAGTTTGCTCAGCCCTCTCCCTCCGAAGGAGATCCTGCAGATCGTGGACGGCACCAGCCCCAGCAGAAGCAAGACTTTGCGCTTGGAACCCAACTTACCCCACCTGCTTCTGCTGTCCGGAAGGATATTCTGCACGTGCTCTTCGAGTCCTTGCCATCGCTGCTCGACCGATGAGCTCGCTTCCGCTGCTTGGTGAAGTTTGTATGAGGAGGGAGCATCTTCCCCCTTCCAGCCAGAATCTGCAACAAGCTTCCAGAGAGAAGAGGACATCTCTACACATGTAGTGGCCGCGTGAACCCACTGGTGGTCGTACAGTACCTTTTTATTGGTTGTGTAACAGTATTGCTTTTGCATTGGACTTTCGTCTTCAGGTATGACGAGAACAATGAGGATGCATCTCGGATTGGGAGCAACTTCATTGATGTTGAATTGGCTTGACATTGTGAATTCACTAGCAGGACTTGCTTGGGGTTGAACGGGCGATCGGAGTGACTGTTCAAGCCCCGAGATCTCCACGGATCAGAAGTTCGAAGCTTGCCGCAAGCAGCTGCGCTTGATTGGACTGGTCGCGTCTATCGATCCCGAGCGTGGCTCGTCTACACACTGGCTCGGCAGACTTTTTGAGAATTCATGTTCACCTGGGCACCGGGATGCGTGCACGGGATGCTGTCCTCGGCCTCCTGTTTCCCAGGCGATGGCGTGCCGGATTCTGTCCTCGCAGCCCGTGGTGCGGGCATTCGCGTGGTGCTTCTGTCGTGCAACAAGATTCTGCCAGCCTTTCCTTCCCTTTGTGATTAAGTTCTGCTACGAGAATGCTGGCTCTAAACTGGCAGATCCTCAGGTCATGATCACAGGTGACTATCTCCTTACGGCCATTGCTATTGCCAAGAACGTCGCCAGCCAGCACATGGGAAGTTGCACTCCACAAAGAGAATGATTCGCTGCTCCACCCATGGATGACCCACGTGAGGTCAACATCCTGCAGCCCTGCGATGATCCCGATGTCTCTGCTGTTGACTGCGCCTGCCTCCGCCCCGATGGTGAGTACCTGGATAACAAGGAGCCGATTACTTTTTGAGCAGACATGCACCTGCTTGTGCTTGAGCTCAGGGTGGGGTTTAAATATCTCACCTACGGTGGCAAGATTGTTTGCGATATGTCGTTCCTGCCAGTGCAGTAGCTGACAGGAGATGGACAAACTGACAGGTTCTGTCCGAGTCTTCGCCCGCGCCAAGCCAGAGGTCCTGCAGTCAGCTTGGCTTCCGTGGCTACATGCCAAAACGGATTGTGCGACGTTTCCTTGAGCCTTTCACAATGGATTGTTCTGTTGGCAGGATAAGCTGGAGATTGTCAAGAGCATCCAAAGACAAGGCCAGCCGGGCGAAGTGAATTCTGGGGTGGTGCTAAGTATCCGTACCTGAAGGTCAAGTGGCGGCGATGACAGGTGACGGAGCACCATGGCTCAGATTGAGTTTCATTTCAGTGCTTGCGGCTTGTCCACATTGCGAAACCCGACTTCAAACGAACCAAGGTCAACGATGCCCCGGCACTGAATCAAGCCGACATTGGCGTGGCCATGGGTATCCAGGGCACAGAGGTGGCAAAGGGTGCCTCCGACATGAGCTTCGGCTAATCTCTGCCTGCAGATGGCAGCAAGACGCAAGGCCCGTCAAGCACGCTGCTCATTTCTGCAAGATATGGAGCTGAGGATCTTGACAGATGACAACTTCTGTTCCATCGTGGCGGCTGCCATGTTCTTAGATGAGAGCTCTCGGTATGTGTGACGCGCTTGCGGCTTCAAGTTGGAGTGTGCGCTTGCCCGCAACATCACACCACACGGAGACTCGTTGTGTGAGGTGGAAAAGGGGCGTGCCATCTATGCTGGCATCCAGAAGTTCGTGGCTTTCATCATGTCGGTGCACATTGCAGAGGCTTGTGCCGCCAGGACTTGCATCGGCGATTTCACCATGCGGGTGCGCACACCCCTGAAGGTGATGCAGATCTTCATCTGCATCGTGGTGGGCATCCCCGTGTTTTGGCTAAGCTAAGTCGGAATGTCTTTTCAAGCCCTCACCTGCTAAAGCAATTGCGGCTTCTTGATCAACTGGTGCCCTTGCATGCTCGCATGTCGCGCAGGTCATGCGAACGCCTCTGCAGATCCTGTTCTTGATTCTGGTCACGGACTTGCCTCCTTCCATTGCCCTGGGCGTCGAGCCAGGCCATGCGGGAGCCGGCAGTTGCTGTGGTTTCCGTACTGCGCCGGTCCGAAAGTTCGCCGCACTCTATGTTGTTCACTTACAACAAACCTGTCCAAGGCCCCTTTCCCCCCTAGACTCCTCCACAAGTCCTCCTCCCGGAACAATTATGGTGTTTTAACTTCTTTACGGGATGATACGGCCTCCGCTAGCCAGACTAGGGCATTCCTTACTTCCTGTACTCCGCGTACTCCGTTTAGTGTCTCTAGCGGGTACGACGAAACTGTATTACCGGGCATGTAGTCTGAAGCCGAGAGCCTTAGAGCCCAAGGTGAGGCGAACATCCTGAAGATGCGTCCGCGCCCGAAGGCGAGGCTTTGCTCAAGTCCCTGCGTGCGATTTTTGTTGCGCACAGCCACCTGTCAGGACGAGCCCATTGTGCTAAATTGGCGACTCGCGTGCACTGGTTTTGCGCCTTGGGGTTTCCTCCAACTCCAAAACTGGGTAGCTGGAGCCAGGATGTGGCTGGCCATGATCATGAATGGCATGGTCTTGACAGACCCACGGCTGCAAGGGCCGTGCCAGTATGTGCATGCAGTGCCCATTCCCAAGTTCAAGCTTGCGATCGAGAATGCATGCCCTTCGTCAGACGGTGATTGTCGCCGTGTACTTGATCTCGCTCATGCACTTCTGCGAGGGCGAGATTCTGCAAGCAAACATTTACTTGCTAGAAGGCCGGTGCTCTGCGTCTGCTAGGAGATCTTGCCAGTTGGCTGACATGCTGTGATTTCAGCGATTTCCCCTCATGTCTGGCAAGCTCAGCAGCCTTGTGCTATGGCAGGTTACGAGACAAAGCTGCTGAGTTGCACGCGTTTGGCCATGCAGCCGGATAGAAGACAGGTGCAGTTGCTTGGTACAGCCACTGAGGTTGAGCTTGGCCCAGACGGTGGCATTCATCTCCTTGGTTTGGAGCCGTGCTGAGTTTTTCCAAGCCGTCAAGTCTACCATGTTCTCGTTCACATTCCGAAATAGACCATGGATGGGGCAAGCAACTCTCCCCTTTCACAGGTCTGAGAACATCCGCGCTTACATCTCCCGCTCCTTCACAAATCCGATGTGGCACGACATCCTTGGAAACAAGGCTTCCCTGCTTCGCACCAGCGTGCCCGCGGCAACCGAGTGTCTTGTGCTCAGATGGCATAAACCACAAACTTGCTCGTGGGCAGGAGATGCAGAAGGCGATTGTCCTCGCCCAGATCTGCTTGTACGGAGTCACTTTGAAACTGTGAACATGGGTTGTAAGGTTACAATTTCAGGAAGTGTATATCATGTCGACGGACGTGGAAGACTCTGGAAAGAGGAGTGGTTCAGGGTGCGGAGCACAAGAAAGGCTCCTCATGACCTTGGCCTGTCTCGGATTCAAAATGGACTCTTGAGCAAAATGTGCCAGATCGTCGCCCAAGGCTGTTCTGATTCCGTATCTGTCCGACAAGATTCTGGGACTGCGAGGTCTCGAGATTGGTCGCCTGCTCAGGAGCGTTTGAGTGTTTCCCCAGATCCTTGTGGGATTGGGGCTCTCGTTTCCGCATCTTCACCTGGCAAAGAGTTCTTTGGCACTGTGCCTTTGGGCTTATGGCACCGAAATCATGTTCCCACAAGGTCGCCAAGTTTGCAGTTTTGGCATGGTAGGTGGGAGGACCTTGTGGCGGAGGTTCTGGGAGTTGCCGCAACTCAACCTTAGACCAGATGCAAGAAGGCATGTTCACACCCTGCCACATCAACTTCCACACCTCAACCAGCAGGAGTCCGAGAATCTAGCATCTGAACACAACGTGGCATTTTAGTGCTCCAGCACACAAGTACAAGGCCCCGTTGCTCATCATCACTCCATCGCCCCACCTGCCAAGGTCTTAAGGTCCTAAGGCTACACCATCCCATGCCAGCCCACAGCCACCCCACACGACCAGGAGTGTCTGTACCCAGTTGCACATGGCTATCCAACGCAGGCCGTGGCCGCAAAAGCAGTGATCGGCAGAGCAGTTGAGGTGTCTTTGGTTGGGCTCTGGCAATCGTTGGCCCAGTGGGTTGCTTCATCCTCTCGGAAGGCTGCAAGCTCATTAGTCGGGGCCGCAGGAACAGCGGGTTGCGTTGTATCTGTTCACATCCACGCGCTACCGGCCAGATCTGCGCTTGCCAGCTTGATGTGCCTGCCCAGGTGCCTATCAGGCCAGGAAGTACCAGGACATACTTGCTCCATACAGAACTTGAAATATCGGACACGAGTGGCCGAAGCGGGTCGGAACTGTTGAGTCCTGCGACAGCGAGACGACCGGCATGCGAAATCCACAGACCCAGCTGCAGGAGTCTCTGGCAATCTCTGACGCTTCGGAGACACGGAAATCACCTCTGACTCGCAAGGCCCTGGAAGTTCTCCAGTTTGCCCCCCATCCCCAACTGAAGTGCCTTCACTTGGCAGGGCACAGCAGCGGTGTCACTAAGAAAGCATTTGGTGTTGGAGCGCTTGAGCACTGCAACCTACATTGTGGTACCCCGGGTTGCTGAGGAAGCCGGCGAAGTCGGCGGCTGCGGCTCCTGAGGGCCGCTGCTGCTGGGTGCCTCGGCAGGAACGGCCACCTGTCGGTAGGAGAGACCGCCAACTTTGATTTTTGCTGAGGGCTGGTTCTGGTGATGACCAGGGCTTCCCAGGTCAGGCTCCTCACAGCAGCTCCTTTGTCTGTACTGCTTCAGGACTTCAATTCAAGCGCGAAAGCGTATATTTCTAGCGAATGAACAAATTCTAGTTAATAGTTATGCAAGTTCTTTGAGAGAAGGCGAAGGGGCCGCACCATCTACACGCAAGAGAACACAAGACAAGTTGCTTGTGTATTTGGAGAACAGCTTGGTTCTCACCGGCGCTGCAGATGCTGGGCTCCAAGCAGCAAGCATAAAATCAAGCTGCTTTCATGCTTCACAAACTTCACAACGCATGCCAGGTCCTAGGTGGAGCCTAGCAGGAATGGCAAGCCTTCGCTTGTCAGCTTTTTCCTTGACTCTGAGCTTACTCTTGGGCTCAATCTTGTGTATGTACAAGTTTACCAGTGTCAGTTGCTGTCAACGGTTGCGCGGGTGCTTTGCTGCGGATCGGAGATCACAGCAGCCCAAAGCTTCCTTTTTAAGCCTGCCCCGTCACTTCTGGCTGCGGGATCTCAGCGAAGCTGAATCCCCTCATCCTGCGTAGAGGGTTTTCAAGGTGTTACATCCAAGCCGGACATGAATCATGTTTTCTGCGATCTTGGTGCCCTTGATAGTCACTCCTCTTTGCAAGGATCTCGATGGCTGTGCGAAGCCAACTTAATGTTCCCGTCAGAGCCTGCCTGACCCTGCAATCACAGTGGCTCGGGCAGGCCTGTAAACGCCGATGCCGGCAACGGTTTCTGAAAAAGTTGCTGGATGAACGAAGGGTCTGGTCCTGTTCAACGAAGTGAGTCTTGTCATGATGAGATTTGCTCTCACACCACGGCAGCCATTGCTACTCAACCCAGTCCAACCCCGAAGCGCCTTGCGGATTCCCGCGTCATGTCTCTTGGCTGTGTTGAGCTGGGCGCAGCTAGGGGTGCATGGCCGGGTTTCTGTTCCTTCATATGGGTGGAGGTAATTTCAACAGCCGGGGTAAAAAGCAAGCTCTCAGCTTTGTTTCGCCGTTTTTTGGCCGAGGTCTTCCAAGGACCTGAAGAGACAGTCCTCCGGCGGCCTGAAGAAGCAGGGCTCGAACAACGACCTCGCAAAGAAAAAGAAGCAGAGCAATGCAGACCAGCAGGCGAAGCAGCTAGAAGATGCGGACACTTGGGCATTGCAATTGCACATGTCATTGCTGTTAACCACTGGCGCTTGCAGAGCTAGCTCGCACATTGCTTTGACAGTGCAACTGGCAGCCGAGGAGAAGCCCATCGATGACTTGGCCAAGAAGTACAAGACCAGCTTGCAGAAGGGCCTTTCCAGCAAGAAAGCAGCTGCCCCTCGCCTAAATTCAGCTTCCCCCTTGCAGGAGTAACTGGAGAATAACTCAGCCCGTACCAGCGGTGGAGACATCCTGGACTTCAAAGTCTGCGACCGTGAGAGCCGTGCAGAGTCCAGAGTGGTCGACCTTTCGAGACTCCTGAGACTCCTCCGATGTGGCCTCGTGGCGGCACCGAGCGTTTGCGCTGCCAAGGAGATCCTGGAACGGGACGGCTTGAATGAATTGGAAAAGCCTCCGAAGCCCACCCTGCTGATCCTGTTCTTGATGCAGCAGCTTGTCTTTCAGTTTCAGATGTGCTCTGCTCCAGTCGAAGCTCCTCTCGGCCCCAGGCTCACCAGCTTCATCATTGTGCTGCTCATGGTTGCAGCAGTCGCCTCCGTGCTTGTCAATGCCACGGGTCCGAAGGCTGCAGACCCACTGTCCTACACTACAGGCTCGCAGTGCCTTCTCCAGTCCGGTCTGCTTCTTGTTCCAAGAAGTTCTGAAACATCGAAGCTCGCAGCCAGGTATTGCCATCGTTCTCTGGCTGCAAAAAGAATCATGGCATGCACGCTCTAAGCTTGGGTGCATTGCCGGCTATGGCTTCTTGCCTTCTAGCGGCCCCTCTGCACATCTCTTCGGTGCTGTTTTAGGTGGGAAGCACAGGGGATCTCAGAGCCCATGGCCGCAGGGAATCATTGTCCTCATCAACGCCGGCATCGCTGCATGGACGGAAGCCAAAGCCGGTGATGCACTCGAAGCGACGCTCGGCCAAGTTCCGCAATGCCCTTGATCCTTCCAAAAGAAGTTCCCTCCGAGATTTGAAGTTTCTCTGGCTGCAGGCTGGCCCAGATGACCCAGGCCAACATCTATGTGCAAAGCTAAGCCTGCAGGGATCTGCGGGGCTCTGTCGTGAAATGGAGTCCATGGCTCAAGCAGGGTGGTACTGCAGCACCTGCGACAACAGCAACAGCAAACAGGAACGCTGAGAGGACTCAACAGGGCAGCACGCAATTCCATCTGCTACATGCAACTTACGCATCGGGGATCAACCGCGAACATTTTCAGCCATGGTAACGTGGAAATGAGCTTCGCTTCCCTTCTGGAGTTGGATCTGGCCGTCAAACTCTTCGAGCTGCTGGGTCCCGTGGGGACGGCGGCCCTAGATGTGGCAAGCAGGCAGCACCTGCATTCCATCCACGAGCCTGGGCTCCAAGAGAAAAATCATCAACTGAACATAGAACTTGCTGCTTTTTGCGAGCTGTCGGAAGTCGCAGGCCGAAGCCTATTGGAGCAGGGCTCTTCGTGTCGAGAGCGACTGTGAAGACCTTGAAGTTGAACTAGGCGCGTTGGGTGCCCCGCAATGAAGCGTGAAGTGCGTGGCTATGTCTGTAACTAAGCCACTATGTAAGCAGTGCTCCATTGGCAATGTCATCCCTGCCAGATCCTGGCGAAAGATCCCGACAATGCCTTTCCCGTTCCGTCTTCGCAAGATGCCGCGGGCAGGACGCAATGCCAATGCCAAGAGCGGATTGAGGAAGGTGAGAATAATACAAGTGGATGGTCGATACGTCAATGTCGATAATTGGGCATATGCTTGCGGGAAGGGTTTTTGTGGTCGAGGGACCTGAGTCGGTGGTCGCGACCAGTACTAAACGACATGGCATTCTAGGTCATAGTTCACTTGACCAAGACTTTAGGAAGATAGCCTAGAACATATGTGCCGAAGACCGGTGGCCGACACTACGCGAAACAAATCCTCGAATGCCGCTACAGTAGCAACCCGGGGCCAAGAAACGAGAAGAACCCCACGCAATGCAAGAGCCCTCTATGCCACCCTCCAGGAGCTGGCCCGCACAGGCTGGGTCTGGGCGGGGGAAAAAAGCAGGCTGAGAGCAACTCCTCGAGTCAGGTCGTCGAGAGCGACTGGGCGCTGCTCTGGGCAAGCGAGGCGGGGCCTTGCAAGCCTTGAGTGTTGCCGGGGTCCCGATGTTGAAGTGCAGCTTAATAGGGACATGATGGCACAACTACTAGCACTGCAAGCAGACATCTCTCGAGACTGGACTATCCTCACGAGAGCTCATAGTGTTGCAGATAGTTGCGAGCCGCAAGCTAGCTGTTGGGCCAAGTGAGAGAATCGGAACCTGTCGCTTGAACCACTTCAGGAGGTGCAGACGTCAGGACCTCGAGTCGTAACGGATGACAAACGGGTGTACAGTGTACAGGAAGCCCCGTTTGGCTATGTCCTGGCAAACGACAGGTCTACCCCTGCGTGGTGACAGCCGGCTGTGCAATGGCTACATTCAGTCAGGCACGTCACCTACTGGTTTGGTCGACTTTAAAGCTTCATGCAGGGCCAAATGCAGTGTTTCGATATGTTTCGCAAGTAGCAGAGTGTGCATCTTCAATTCGGTTTTCTTTTCTAGTTTCACGGATTCACTTAGAGTCTTAAACTTAACCCAAAAACCTCAAGCAAGCGGTGGGATGGCCACGCCCATCCAGTTCAACAGTTGTCATGCGAGTGTTTCTTAGTTCAGCCGAGCCCCCTGCGGTGCGACTTGGTCAGCTGGGCGGTGGGAAAAGCAGTTTACCAGTGCAGCCACTGCGCGCATCTTGTCGGACGGACAGGTGTCGGAGACGTAAATGCCATTGTTGCCACAATGGTGACCGGGCAGCATTTTGGAGCGTTGGGTTTGTCGCAGGCCAGTTTCTATCTGTTACGGAGCCCTACCTGCCTCAAATCCGCGCAAAGGTGGAAATGGATTTCTACTTCTGCCAAACATCCTACCCCCAGGAGCGTGAGCGAGTCCTGGAAGAAAATTTCGAGCAAGCAAGAAACGATGCGCTGGATGCGGCTCATGCAGGGGAGTCCACTTCAGTGAATCATCTGGATTATGTGGAGAAACTGAGCAGTGAAGACATCTCTCAGATTTGCAAGGTGCGAGCACTGTGGAGGCTAGCAAAAGCCTTTTGCGAGTTCTGGCGTTCTCACGAAGACGCATCAATGGACGATGGTTTACAGACCTTATTGGCCAATGCTCCTGTCACTCTTCACCAGCGCATACGCTGGTTTTGGACTTTTGCCCAGAACGGCAATGCGACAGATGTACCGCCACCACAAGTCTATGAACAATTAGGCGGGTCCCACCCGAGCCCATTGTAATCGACCACAGGTAGCTTTTGCTGCGCCCTTGACGTGTTTTTGCCCTGAGGCATTTCCGTACGTTCCGAGCCCGCAAGTGTCCGCCGGGCCCGGCTGCGTGCGCAAAGTGCCAAAGAGCAAAGTGATATGGAGGCAGGTTGCTAAAGTGCTATAAAACATGCAACGTGCCCTTCCCCATGGGGCCCGAAGCCGAAGGCCCAAACGCTGAAAATCTGACTCGGTGGCGCAGCAAGGGGTTGCAGCTTTCCAATCTCTTGGGTGAGCCGCAGCGTAGCGCTTGCAGGAGTCCCTGCGCGTGCACATAGAAGCAATGCGCCGTCTGGCGCGGGACGAGCCATGCTTGTGCTTTTCTGCTTGACTTTGACAGATTCTGCTTGCCTGCTTGCCATGCACATGATGTCGTTTGCCCTTGGAGGACGAATCCTTGCAAGACCACATCACGCTGCCGGCAAACCTGTCGAGAGATGAGCGTGCATTTCTTCACCGGGTTGCAGGCGAGCGGCTCGACGGCAGCTGCCCACAACAGCCCTCAGAATGCCAATGCCGGTGTAATTACCTCCGCCACCGTGTTTTGAACCTGTGCTCGACACTTGGCTCTTCCTTGGCCAAGGCTTGACCTCAACCATGAAAGCGTGGGAGAAGGTCCACACCGAGCTTTGAGGATTTGGCGAAGCACATCCTCGGGAAGCTGATCATGAGTCCCAACCCCAAGGCCACTGTCGACTCCGCCAAGCCAGAGCATCTACAGCCCGTCAAAGCCTGTTGCACGCTCCCTTCATCAGCGTGGATCGCACGCAGTAGGTGCGAGTTGCCTTGTGGTGAAGGATGTTTCGCTGTTGAGCGAGAAAGACTGTTTGAAGCCATGTCTCTGACAATGCCTTGGTTGAGCTCATGCGGTCGGTTTGACCTGCAATGCTGCTCAACTTCAGGAGTCATACTGGTGATCAAGTTGCTGCAACAAGCAGACCCACAAAATGTGAGCAGGAAATATGGCAAATATGGCATGGCAGAGCTTTGCGTTGAAAAGGCTTCGGAAAACATGGTCTCAGCCCAGCCTTGTTTCTCACGTGGCGTTACCACAAACAGGGCGTAAGAAAGGAACTGGCCCAAGGTGCTACGAGATGGCAAGGAAGTGCAGATCGCTGTCCCGACGGTCGTCGCAGGTGACATTGCTTCTTGGTGTGATGCTCTACACAACTTGAGCTTGTTGTTCAGCAGAGCGACAGCTTTCCGTATGTAAACAATCGGCCAGTGGCGCAATGGTGCAAGCAGAAGCATAGCTGCTGTGGCATGGCTGCAGAGACTCAGTTTTCCGCACTTCTTGATGAGGTTGTTCTTGGTGTTGGAGATGTTGTTCCTGCCGATCTCCGCCTCTTCGAGGCATTCCGTCCGGTTCAGCTGCAAGACCAGCATCGGAGCTGTCTGAGTGAGTGTCGCCACAAGTTCAGAAGTGCAATGCTTTGGAGGGCCCATGGCAGGGTAGGTGGGCTGCTGGGTGGGGCGGGACGTGGTGAAAGCAGCCGCACTCGGTCACTTGTGCAGTTGCAGCAAAGGAGAAGCAGCAGTAGCAGTAGCAGCCAGAAGCACTAGTCACTTCACATCGCTGTGGTGGCAGATGATGGGAACTGTGGCAGTATTTGTGGCAGCAGCAGCAGCAGCAGCAGGTAACAGCGGCAGCTGCGGCAGCAGCAGGAGCTGGAGTTGGAGCAGGAGCCGTAATATACTGGTGCTGGTGGTGGTGGTGGTGGTGGTGGTGGTGGTGGTGCTGCTGCTGCTGCTGCTGCTGCTGCTGGTAGTGATGGTAGTACACGACGACGACGACGACTGGTACCATTATCACGACGACGACGACTACGACGACGACTGCTACGACGACGACGACTACTACTACCACTTCTTCCACCGGAATAACGAGTCTCCATGGAGACGAACAGGAAAATAGGGTTGCTAATCAATAGAAGAGCATCCTTCAGGCCCAAGCACTTGCCACACAGCGTAGCAATGTTTTCTGGTGTGCAATCGTCCTTCTCACTGCTACGAATGTCGGGCGGGTGGGGCGACATCTCAGTCTTCTAGGTTTATGGACATCAGCCTTAGCATGTAGGAGCAGCCATCGCCACCATGGCACCCGGCTAAGTCTCCTAAGCTCAGCACCCCCTATCCAGGCCAAGGACTTCAAGGTGAGCGAGATGGCTTTGACAGGCGGGACGCTTTGTCCGGGCGAAAAAATGCAGCCAGGCTATTCGGACAGGTGACACTGCTACGAAGCTGTCTGTTCGAAGCACCATTCCGTTTGAACAAATACACCCGACGAAATTGGCACATGTATGGGATTTTGTGCATGGCAGGCGAGCCTGATGATGTGACGAAAACCAGCAAGGTGAAGGAGAAGAAGGAGGGCCCGGAAAAGCTGCCCGGCTATCAAGCACTGCTGAATGATTGCCAGTGGCTCCCTTCGTACCGTAGTTGAACTCGCATGTATTGCACCGGTGTGCCTTGAAGATGGATTGATACACCTTTTGTACGTACTTCTGCAAGTTCCATTCGTGCATCCATGCCGGTGCGCGGTGTTTTTGATGTGTTGTCTTGAAGCCTACGGAGGCTCACGCCGGAGACGATGGCCTTCTCGGGCTGCAGCGTTACGAGTGGAGCGGGCCGAGGGTTGGTAACGGACACGGGTATGGGCACTCGCCGCTTGGCCAGAAAAGTGAGAGAACCTTACAACTCGACATGCCCGCCCCCAGACCTGCGAAAGGGACATCGGACAAAGGGTCCGAGAGTTGATGTCCTTGGATCGACAGGCATTGGGCGAATTGCCAAGCTCATTGCTGGTGATGCTCCTTGACCTGCAGATGTCTGCAGGGACCGAAAGTGTTTGCAGAGGTGGGATCTTGTAGCCTTAAGTCGGAGCTCAGGAAGGGCCGAAGACGACATGCTTCTGCTTCCCAGACACGTCCGGCAACCAAACGCCGCTCCAGCAGAGTCTGAACAAGCTAGGCCGGGTTCCTTGAAGCTCCCGATGCAGCTTCACAGCTGACGGAGCTGGTGTTCCAGCTGCAAAGGCTTCGGCCGTTTCTGTGCGTGCAGGCGCACGCATCGGCATCCTGGCGATCATCATCTGCGCTGCTTGACTGCCCTGGCACAGGTTTGCCCACCGACACCAGTGTGCAGGAAGCGGTAATATGCGGTAATCGCAACCTTGAGCAAGCCTTGGCCTTCGTGCAAGACCGCAGGCCTCAAAGTGTGGAGGAAGTAGGATGCCGTAGGCGTGTAAGCCGGCCCGGTGATGGAGGAGGACTTCGATGCCTGCATAATCGGTGCTGGCCCAGGCGGTCTGTCCGCTCTTTCATCCCTGATTGAGCCGTATTCAGCCGATCAGCTTTCACAAGACCAAGTCACGAGAGCTGGTCAGGGATATGGTTTCCAGAAGCGTCGGGATCTGAAGATCTGTGTGATAGACCCCGAGCCATGGATGAAAGCGTGGCACAAGCGATTCAAAGCCTTGGACATCCAATGGCTTCGCTCACCAGCAGGAGCCCATCCAGATCTCTTTGACATGAGAAGCCTGCTGGCCTATGCTGTGACAAATGGTCGAACTGATGAGCTGTTAGAGTCAGGCGCCGTGAACCAACAGCTCCGATCTTTGGGCGAAGCCCACACAGGCCTTTGGCACCTACCATCCAATCGTCTCTTTGAGGACTTCTGCAAGGACCTGACCAAGCGCCTGCCTCATACATTCGTGCGTGGCACGGCTGCTGCTGTTACTGGCAGCGATGGCGACTTTACCGTGACGTTGGCAGACGGGCGAGAGCTGCGCGCCAGAAATGTGGTGCTCGCTTTGGGAGTGCCGGGCCCTCCAAGAGTTCCGCCGGCCTTTGCAGACTTACCCAAGCACCTGATGTTCCACTCAGATTTTGAGCTGGGGTCTCGCATGAAGGAACTTCGGGGGAACAAGCATGTTCTTGTGATCGGTGGTGGGCTGACAGCAGTGCAGGCAGCACAGCTTGCATTGAAGAAGGGTTGCCTCGTCACGCTTTGCAGCCGTCGTGAGCTGAACACTCGCCACTTCGACGTGAGCCAAACATGGTTCGATCGAAGGCAAGCAAATCGGCACCACTATGAATTCTTTGAGCAGTCCTTAGACTGCCGGCTGAAACACATCAAAGAAGCTCGTGGCGGTGGGAGCGTACCGCCAATGTACATGAAGGAGCTGCGGGACGCAGAAGCTAATGGCATGCTCGAGTTGAAATGTGCGGAGGCGAAGGTCGAGGCAATTTTCTCCGACTCTGTTCAAGTACGGCTTGGCAGTGAGGTGAAGTGCTTCGATCTGGTGGTGAACGCTTGTGGTCATGCCCCGGACTGCCAAAAGCTTCCTCTGGTAGGCCAGCTGCTCAGGGATTACCCTGTGGAGGTTGTTGGTGGTTTTCCGGTAGTCTCGCAGGACCTGCAATGGGGGAGCTTCAAAAAGCTCTTTGTGATTGGTGCCCTGGCATCGCTTCAGGTAGGCCCGGATGCTGGGAATCTGATGGGTCTCCGCCGTGCCGTGCACATCATTGCCAATGTCCTCGGCCTCCGCGAGTGGCTCAAGGACACGAAGTCCGTTCTGGGAAACATCCGGGGGAACCGCTATGCAGCCCTCGGCGACAGCGACGACAGCGACAGTGGCTCAGAGAGCTGCTCCGAACCGGGCAGTGACGAGTCGGCAGGGTCTAAGTCTCGAAAAAATCTAGACGAGGCCAGCACAGAAGCCTCCAGTGAGGGCCTTGGCCCGCGCAGCCCCTCCAAGGCGTAAGCTGCATGTTCAAATCTGAGCAAATTTGCCGGTTTTGTGCCTCCCGGGCCTGTTGCCGGAGGATTCGTCTTGTATAGCTAGATGACTGTTATGATGCGTCAGCTCGCACAAGCGACTCTGATTCAACAGAGGTGCAGTTCGTGAAGTGCCGATGAATTCTTTATGCACGGACAGCGGTTGTGGCGCCAAATGGTGCGGCTTGAGATGACAATGACATGCATCCGCCGCGCGAGGGGTGGCTTTCGTGGATCTGTGGGCAGAGTCTCCTTCCCGGAAGATCAGAAACTGACACAGCGAGTGCGCCGAAATCCGAAGTTTAAAACGCCGGCTTGGTCTTGCGCTGCTCTTCTCCAAAGGTGGCATGCCATGACAAGAACAAGTTTTGAAGCTTGCCTACCCCACCAAGGTTGGAATTTTCATCATCGGCTGGGTGACAGACCGCAAGGACCCCACGAACCCGGAGAGTGCAGTGCCTGGGCTGAGCTGAAATCAGGTTCAGGGCCGTTAAGGTCCTGTAGAAGGGTTCATAGCCGACAGCTTCTGACCAAGGCCTGGTTGTATATGATCTTGATCTCTGTTACCCTGGCCGTGGCCGCTATTCCAGAAGGAATTCCTCTTTGTGTGACCATCTCTTTGCGACTTGGCTGGCTTCGGATTCGGGGAGGGGGGAGGAGTGGCAATGCACAGGCATAGGGCAGACCTTGCCGGCTCGTGGCACATCTCGTCAAAGTCAAGCCCAGGTCCATCGGCTGTTCTGCTGCTTGCTCGCACAAGAGATCTTGTCCAGCTTTCAGGCTGAGGTCAAGTGATGCTCTCGTTTGTTTTTTTTCGGGAAATCGACGAAGCCCAAGCCCCCGAGAGATGCAGTGCTAGCTGAGGAAATGGTCTCGCCCTCAGCTCCAAGAGCTCCAACTTTTGATCCGCCATCTGCTCTTAGCTCTTTGTGAGGTCGAGCAGGAGGTGTTGGTCCGAAAGATTGCGGCCGTGGAGACCCTGGGCTCTGCTTCCGTGATCTGCAGTGACAAGACGGGGACGCTGACGGAAGGCAGGCTCTGATAGGCTATAGGCTCTGCCTTCTGAAGCAGCCTGCTCTACCTGCTCTTTGCAGGAAAGATGACGATGGTGGGCATGTATGCTGCAGGCGTCACCTACGAGGTCACCGGCAAGGGCTTCGACCCTGAGGCCCTGCAACGTGAGCCTCCCGTGGCGGCCATGACATGGCAGAGCCTGGGGGCAGTCGAGAGTCACGGAGTTTCGCAGGTGGGTCAAGTGCAGCGCTTGGGATCCACATCGAACGCTGGCCAAGACATGGGCAGCTCGGCTAGTAGAGGGTTCAGCAGCATACCGTCCTGTGTGTGTGTGCGCACGGAGCGTATCGAACGAAGCTGCGTTGCTCAGGTGTGAAGAGCAACCTGCTGACAGCGGCTAAGTAGCAACAATTTGCCCTCTGCCGGAGCACCTGCTGCAGTGACTTGCTGACAGCAGTGACGCAGGCTATTCTGTGCTGCAACACGACCCTCTCAAAAGAGAAGGATGAGGAAGGTGTCCTCAAGTGGACCCCGAAGGCCAAGCAGGGAAGTGAATGCGAAAGGGACCTTTCTTCCTCTCCTCTATGGTCAGTAGGATTAACAGTAAGCATGTCATACCTAGCAGCCTACACGCAGGCATATTATTCGCAACCAAATTCGATGATCAAAATTCTCCAAAGATCTCCACATGTAGCCAGGGAGCATGATGGGGCATCGTTCAAGGCAGTCTTCGCAGACAGGGGTCTCTACTTAGTCGCCTCTCTGAGCATCGGCCGCTCTCTCGAAGCCTGGCAGCCTTCCCCTGTCGTGCCGCAGGGAAACTCCTCTGAGGCGCCCATTGTGGTAGCAGCCCGGAAGGTTCGGAGCAGTCGAGACGTCTAGCATGGCGAGAGTGAGTGCCAGCCTTGGGCAGGTTGGCCTCTCCGAAACCATTGCCCGTCCACCGGATTGCGATCAAGGGGAAATGGGGACACACATAAGACATCTTTGTGACACCACCCCTGGATCGGGTCCTGTCCTGTCCCAGGCGAATATCCTCGAGCGCTGGAAGTACCATTCTCATCATCGCGAAAGATGATGTTGCGCACCTTCAGTTTTGGGGTTTGGGAATTTCTTGTTCTCTTGAGTTCTATCCGGGTCTGCCCGGCTTGCACTGCTCTGACCTCTGGCCTCTGGCAGCTGCTTGTAAGCGCTGGTTTGCACTGCTCTGTAAGCGCTGGTCGCCAGAGGGCCTTCCTTCGTCGCAACAGGAGTAGAGACGGCAGCTGTGTTCTTGCGATTTCAAGAGCGTGCGTCCTGTACCCTGTCGCAGCTGAGGCTCACCGTTTCGAAGGTCAAGGGCACAGAGCTTTGCGCGGGTGGCATGCCGCTGCCTGCAGGACAGGGCCAGCCGGCCCTCCGCAAATGCTCAGCACATCTCGCCAGCTGCGTGAGCTTGCAGGAACTCAGTATCTGACTGTTTGCAAGGGCGCCGGGAGCAAAGATGTCGGTTGAACGAAGAAGACTCTTGGAAAAGTGCCAGCATTGCCCCTAGGCTCCCAACTACATTGTGGAACTCTGCAAAGAGCAGCTGAAAGAAGATGGAAGCAACCCGTCTGAGTGCATGGGGACATAAAACACCGCGGAGCATCGGCCGGAATCCCAAGACGACTGCAAACCTGCCAGCATCTGCCAGCCCTGGCAGGCGTGGGAAAGATGACCGAAGAGGACAAGAAGAAGATCTACGAGGTTGTGGATGGCGACTGGGCGTATGAGAACCACAACATATCTCATGTACAGCACTGTTCTCAGAGCGCCAGAAGTCTGCGTCGAAGCCCAAGGCTACTCTGCCAAAGCTCTTCGTGTACTGGCCATTGCGGCGCGGCCTATGTCGAGCCTTCCGCAACACGGCGTTTGCCAACTCAGGGCTGGGAGCAGAGATTGTTGAGTCGGGTTCAGGCCGAAAAATGCAGGGACGGGCAGTTTGGGTGGCAATGCGGATGGACAGCTGCCCAGTCTCCAAGGTATGACGAGAGCAATGAGGATGTGCCCCAACAGCAGTCAATTTTGCGGAGGTCTTGGCATGGTAAGTCTTCTACTGAAGATCAGACCATCAGAGCATTACTTCCTGCGGGGCAAGCCACCGCACCCAGGGGTAGGTGAGCACGGACTGATTGCACCCACCAAGATCACCACGGACCAGAAGTTCGAAGCCTGCCGCAAAGAGCTGCGGCTTATCGGGCTGGTGGCCTCCATCGACCCCGAACGCTTCTCGGCAAGCCTGGCCGAGAAGCAGTTCCGAATGTGGGGGGGGCCGGTTCAGAATGAATTGGCTGCTCACTCTTGCTCGGAAGAGGTGCAGCAGACTGCTGTAGGCTCAGGGTCGGAACTGTACCCCGCTTGTCTCGGTCGGCACGCCATGTCGGTGGCAAATCAACTGCTGGGGGCAATGTGTGGCTTAGCTCAGGTGACGGCGTTCCGCAGTCGGTTCTCCAAGCACGTGGTGCAGGCGGGACTACACAAAGGAACGCAGGGAAGGGATTTTCCTTTTGAGGGGGGTGGGGGGGCAGAGTAGGCTCCTTGTTTTTTTCAAGAAAGATTTGCTACACAAAGGGGCTCGGGCTCGTGGGCATTTTGAATTATAGGCGTAGCCAGTCAACAGAAAGAGTTGAGACGCAAAAACAAGTGGTGCAGTAGACAGCAGGCATTGACTGACCACAACATGAGCCGATGCGAGTCCCGAGAGAACCAGAAGCACCCAAGAAAATCTCGTAGGAGGATGCTTCCATAGTTCCAGTCGCTCCAACATAGGACACCCTTTGTCCACATGCGTTTTGCTGTCCAGCTCGGGAGTTTCGGGCTCTCGGGAGTATGTTGTATTTTGTGCGAGGCATAGCCAGATTCAACACTGACGTTACGAACCGACGTTTGTATCCGTCTTCACCCCATCGAGCAGTTCTTGTCCGAACCATGAGGCCGAAGACACAGAAGAGCCAATCGACCCACTTTTTTCCGCGTATTTGTACTTGTGTTTCAGAATGGCCCAGCATGCATCGAAAAGCGCAGCTGCGCTTGTTGTGCGTGCACGAGCCTAACGAGTGCTCCCCACACGACAGCCAGAATGAAATAGCTATGTTTGAGCTGCTGACTTGGAGTCAGCGCTAAGACGAAGAAGTCGTAACACAATTGAAAGCCAGCCCGAGCTACCCACGATCTGCCAGGTATCCGCGTGGTCATGATCACGGGCGACTATTTGCTTACGGCTATTGCCATCGCCAAGAACGCATCCTGGCTGCAGGAAGATCCTCGAGATTCTACTGAAGCTGGTGCGCCCATGACCCATGGCACGGCAAATCCCAAAGAAGCACTTGAAGCTTGTTGCCAAGAGGTGAACATCTTGCAGCCAGAAGATGACGAGGAAGTTTCAGCAATGGACTGTGCTCGGCTGCGTCCTGATGGTGAGTACTTGGACAACTCGGCCGCTCGGATAGAAACATTGCATCGAAGCTAGGCTTCGACAATGACTGGGCCTGCCAGGAGATGGACAAGCTGACTTCCAGCGTCCGCGTTTTCGCCCGTGCCAAGCCAGAGGAGATGGGCTCTTCGATTTGCGGGGAATGTTGTGAAGCTTGAGTCCCTGTAAGCTTTTGCGGATGCTTGCCCAGGACAAGCTGGAGATCGTCAAGAGCATTCAGCGTCAAGGCCGTCGCGAGAGATGTCACGCTTGGTAGGAGGGTCTGCTCTGACAGTTTGTTCTACCTAGGGGAGACTGTGCCGTTCATATCTCAGCCCCATGATTTGTTTGACAGGTCAAGTGGCGGCCATGACAGGAGATGGAGTCGCTCGACCACTACCGGGATTGAACAGTCTGGAAGCGCTATCGGCTTGTCCTCGAAGCCCTCCGAAGTTGAAGAACAACAGTTGGGCTGGGACTGGGAAGGTGTGGTCTGGGTGTACCACAGGCCTGCCGGCATTTGCCTCCGCCCCCTAGAATCCCTAGAATCCTAGAACAACCAGGCAGCAGGCGACATTGCCACCCACGGCCCTCGCCGAGGTCAACGACGCGCCAGCTCTCAACCAGGCAGACATTGGCGTGGCCATGGGCATCCAAGGTACAGAGGTGGCTTGACAGTCGAGGATTGCCGTCATCAATGGCTGTTCCTGGCATGATCTTGCACAAGCGCCGGCTTGTCGTCAGGTTGCCAAGGGTGCTTCCGACATGTGCCACGGCAGTGTTATTGCAGGAAGTTTTCGAGAGACGCCTGCAAGTTGGCAGAGTCGTATTCTGGAGCCCTCTGTCTCCCAACATGTCGTCCCATCGACTTGGGACTTGCAGGGTCTTGACAGACGACAACTTCTGTTCCATCGTGAAAGCAGCGACTTGGCAAAACTGCCCGCCCCATGCGTCTTTCATCCGGCGGAGCAGTGGCAGTTCAATCGTTTGAGGTCGAGAAGGGCCGTTCCATCTACTCTGGCATCCAGAAGTTCGTGGCGTTTATCATGTCCGTGCACATTGCCGAGGTCGGCTGCAGAGTTGCGAAGTGTGCCCATTCCGCCGCATCTTTCCTGCGAGCTGAGGTGATGCAAATCTTCCTGTGCATCGTGGTTGGAATCCCCGTGGACCTGCCTGTTCTTGCAAACATGGCCCCTCTAGCTCATGCTGTTTGATTCGCGGCATACGTGCACAGCACTTCATAGTTTACCCGAAGAAATCCTTTCCGATATACTTCGTACTACAATAGCGCGCGCCCCAAAGCTCCGTATTGCACTCTCATTGTGAAGTGGCACGGCAGGTGATGCGCACACCTCTGCAGATCCTTTTCCTGATTCTTGTCACCGACTTGCCTCCTTCGATTGCTCTCGGTATGGAGCCAGGCCCAGAACAGCAGGACATTCATGGGGTTTGTAATGGGGATTCGTGGGGTTTCGCGGAAGGTTTATGTCGACGGGGGCCACTTCAGTGGGGAAGTGATTCTGGAACTGCTTGGTGCTGACAACTTATTGCAGTGTCTTGTAAACTAGAGGGCTGATACATATGCGACTGCCTCGGCTGGCGCGCTGGCGAAACCCCATTACGTTTACACGGATTGGCTTGACCGTAGTAAGCGAGTGGCTTTGGAAAGCCGCTATTTAGTTTTGATCTGTAAAACAAGCAGCTGGTGAGGAAGCCGTGTGGGTCTAGGAAGGCTAATTACTCGGGCTGAGTTGGTGAGGGATTCTCAGCTGCTCTCTCCTACCCATTTCTGGACGCATCATGCTGATGGCAGTGGCCATGATTCTTGTGCATGTACAATATATATATATATATACACACACACACATATATATATATATATTGTATTATATTACATTCTATTTTATTGTATTATATTATATTAGATCATTGTATATTATATTATAGCTCTCCGCGCCAAGCTTGAGATGCCTTTTGTTTGCCCGGGCGGACAGGTCAACCTGCCTCTGCTGACAAGCTTAGGCTTAAGCGTGCATCGCAGATGGATTAGATGTTTGTTACGTTTTGAATAAGTGTGCGAATGCTGCATGATTTACAGTACAAACTGTGCGAGAACATGTTATTATCAGCCGTTTTGTGGCGATTGTTGTTTCTCCGACACGAATGCAAGGTTGATTTTTCCGTAGTCTTTGTCTTGCCGCTGTTGCTTTCATTCATGATTGCCTGCACTACCCGTGACGGTCACGACGGCTCTTGCTATCATTTTGCCTTTTACTCGTCCTCGCAGTGCCGTATCCAGGCGATGCTTTTGTTGTTAGAGGTTGCTTTCCTTATGACAGGCGAGGCCGACATCTTGGAGCAGCGCCCGCGACCAAAGGCGGGCCGCTTGCATTGACAGAGCTATCTCGAGTTGTCATCATGGTCGTTGTCCTTCCAGACATTCGAGCTCCCCTGACAGCCACGGTCGGAGATTTCGAAGTGGTGACATCCCGTTCAGGAAGAGCCCATTGTCCTCAACTGGAGACTCGGACACTGCAAGAAACGACAGCAGAAAAGTGTTGTTTTGATTTCAGTACAGAGTCCAAATAGAAGCTCTGAGAAGCTTGCAATGCTCGAAAAGGATGTGGTTGGCCATGGTCATGAACGGAGGTGTTTTGACAGCGGCTCGCCTGGATAAGCCGCCAGCAGCAGCAGTTCATGTGATAATGCGCGCGGCCGAACACTCACGGCTGCTAGCCTTTGCATATCTGCATCTGTGAGCATTGCAAGTTCTTCGGAGTTGGGTCCACTTCCAACTGCACTCAGCTTGTCATCGTGGGCGTCTACCTCGTCTCCCTCATCAACTACTGCGAGGGTGAGATTCTTCAGGCAAACATCGGCCAACTCGAAGGCACTGTCGCTGAGCCGGGGAAGTGGGATAAGCACCTGGTTTAGATGGATTTATTTAGAGCATCTGCTCATAGTGAACAAGGTTGCAAACTTCAGGTGCGAGCCAGACGCACGCCAGACTTGACTAGTTGATCTAGTTGTAGGGAGGAGGGTGCGACGCCACCTCCATGCGTCCACAGGCAAACTAATGATGCTACAGGTTTCCTCTCACATGGCAGGGATCTATGCCCACAAAATAATGCGACATGGGTGGGTAGGTTTGTGGGTGGATGCGTGTCTGCATGCGTGCAGGTGTGCCGGTGTTTCATGGTGCCATTTTCCTCACACGTAACCTTCTGTAGAACGGGATCCGCCTCTTCGCGCTTCAGTAGGCATCTGAGTCGTGACCCTTCTAAACCTCCAAGCCCCTGCCGCCCAGACTTCGAGATGAAGCGACCTGGCTTGAACGTAGCTGCTAGCTTCGGTCCGGATGTTTCCTTCCTAACTCAAGGCCCTCGCGTCGGGAATCTGCCATAATTGAGGCTGAGCAAAGCGCAGACCGTGGCCTTCATCTCCTTGGTGTGGTCGCCCGCTTCGGTAATCAAGTGGCCGGAGCTGCCTGACACCCTGAAAAGCGGCTGCTTTGGACACATGACCTCAGGTCCGAGAACATCCGGGCCTATATCTCGCGATCTTTCACAAACCACATGTGGAAGGATATTTTCGGGAACAAGCACATGCAGAAGGTCGGGCCAGATCTCGTGGGACCAGAGCCCAGTGCCACGTGGATGGACTGTGGCAGGCCATTGTCTTGGCGCAGATCTGCCTCTATGCAGTGCCGCCATCGAGTGCTTGTAACGTCCGACTTTGCATATCTGTCTGCAGATCTGATGCCAGGCAGTGTTGACTCCCTATCTCTCCGACAAAATCCTCGGCCTCCGTGGCTTGGAGATTGGCCCGAGCCTCAGAGGATCTCAGGAGGCTACCAGCGGCTACCAGATGCCACTTGGCCTCCAAGGTCGACTCGCCGATTGCAACGTTCTTAACTGTGTTTTTCTGCCCAGGCGTGTTCGGATGGGTGCTGGCGATCGCCGGCCCTGTGGGCTGCTTCATCCTCTCAGAGGGGTGCAAGATCATCAGTCGGGGGCCCCACAGCGTAAAGCAGATGGCAAAGACAGACCGCTAGGACAAAACTGCCTTATCTCACGGGCTGATAGGTGCCTACCAGCTGAAGCAGTACCAGGCTCGATTGTCCCAGACAAGCATCTTGCGGCATTCCATGCCGACTCTTGGAAGTACGGGTCAGCTGTTTCTAAGCTGGCCCAGTTGCGGAGATTCCTTGCCGGTCGGCTGCTTCGCCTGTTCTTTGCTCCAGGATTTCCTGGCAGCAAAGTTCGAAGCCTCGAAGGCGAAGGATTCCGGAAGACCGATGAAGGCTCCTCTCCAAGTGCAAGTCAGCAGCCGTCTCTTTTCTGTAGCCCTTCTCCGGCTGCAGGCCTCCGCGCTGAAGACCAAGCCGCCGGGCGGCAGACGACGGCTTGAGACGAACTCTTCTAAATGGCATGAACAACCATCTCGCCGACTCAGGAAGACGATGGAAACACCGGAAAAGTCCGCCAAGAAGGGCTGGTGCTGTTGGGTTACTTGACCTGCAGACATCATATACAGTACATAACGCAGAGCCCTGGCAAGTGGACACACGGGCCGTTCTTTGCCTAGCAGCCATGCTGCACAAGACCCAGGCCTGGTTCTGATGGGCGTCGCACAGCGGGCTTCCAGCCGTGCTTCTTTCAGGCACCGGCTGTTTGATGAGCCTTGCCATCATCAGCAGTGCTTCATTTTGCTTTGCCCGTCTTGGCAGGAGCAAACACCACTTATCTTCTCTGTCCACCTCATGTGGGCTCGGTGTTCACTTGTAGGCATATGCCAGCAAAAAGCCCGTGAAATAATCTCAGACACGACAGTAGTGTGTCTATGCTCCGCGCGGTGCGTAGTTTCAGATGGGCGCTTTTAGTGTCTGGCGACTTTGAACAGCTGCCAGAGAGCAAATGCCTCTGGCGATGCTTTGTCATCGTGGGTTGAGTTTTTTCGAATCCGCTTTGTCTTCCACCTTGCCGAGACAGCCAGGTGGTCTGCGCCCCTGCCAGATCGCTGTAGTGTCTGCACTGACATTTGAATTTAGAGCCGAACTGTGGAGACTTGAGACTTGACCTGACGGGCCCAACTTCAGATCCAATCGGACCCGAGAGCAGCTGCGCAAAGACATGTGGTCATGGACGAACGGTCAATAGTACTTTGGACAACACGATGATCCAACGGTCTCCACTCTGCGGTTCGTTGAAGATTCCCGGCTGGTTGCTAAGCACTTGCCTGATACTCTAAGATGGCGGCTTCAGGACGACCAGACGAAAAACACTTCATGGTGCCTTGCGTCGTGATGATGAAGCCGCACTCTTTATCTGCTTCTGTGTGCCTCCCTGTCGCATTGCATGGCTGTCGCTAAGCACACAGCCACTTGCGATGGGCTCGGTTGTATCCACCGGTGCCCTAGATTAACTCGATATTGCTTGCTGACGCCAAAATAGGATGCGCCCATCACTCCAACCCTTCCGGTGGCTCGGTCGAGGCTACACACCAAGTCGCCAGTTGATTCATGCTGATTCCTGCAGATGTCTTGTTCGAACCTTTGCACCGTGTGCCCAAGAAACTTGACTGCTGCTTCAGGTTGCAGGAGAATCATTCCTCGCAAAGCCTGCGCAGCATAGTCGGACAGATGAACCAACTGGCCCTCTCAAGTTATGCTGTGAAGCCGGTCGCCTTATCGCTGCTCGTCCAATTCCAATATGCAAAGGGCTAGGACAAGGATGCACTCGACAGTGAGGGACGCAACTTGCTCTTCACATCTTCAATGTGTTGACAGCGTGACGTGGCTGCTTTAGAGGATCGCACCAGTGTGTTTGCTGCGCGAGCCTCGCGCAGCATGGTTCCGTGATGAAGCTGTCTTACCTTCGCTGACGGACATCGCGCGAGGGGAACCGCGAGGAAAAATGGAAGCGTAAAGCCGTGGAGGTCGTGGAGGGTACACAGCATCGAAAGTATTCCAGGGACACAAGAGGAAGCACCATGAAAGCACATGCAACAGCACTTCGCATTCTGTCTCTCTGATCATGTCTGCACTTCACGCACCAAGATCCTGATTGCCTCGCTGGCCGGCGGTTCTGTCAAACCCGGACATGATGCGAAGCAGATACCTGTCTGCATCAGCAAGCTTCTTGATGTTGAGGGTCCTGTCTACTGAACGGAGGATAACGAAGGCAAAGTCGACGCCATATTAAAATCCTATGCCCTATGCAGCACTCTAAGGCTTTGCCGTGAACGCATGCCCAAGGTGGCTGGGTGGCTTGAGCCGTGCACGAGTTACAGAAGAAAAGTCGACTCCCATTCTTCTGCATGGGTTGTCTGGTAGGGGCCTTGTGAAGTGCAGCGATTCAAGTCGCAAAAAGTTGATTGATCCTGCAGCCCATTGGCTCATGACCAATGAGCGGGCACGGGGCCCGGCCGGTGCAAGAGCCGGGTACGGAGCTCGAAGATCCGACTCTGTGACGTCTCCGTGCACATCAGACCACCTAACATGGAGCACATTCGCCCAGTAGCATGACTGCTTCTTTCGTAGGCCCCGAGACAAACAACCGTGAGGCCGGCGATAGTTGATGTCCTCATCTGCACGGCTGAAGTACCGGATCGTCAAATGCACCTCTGAGGCCATGAACAGTCGTTCCGCTTCAATAAATGTGCTGTTTCTGGGCACAGCACGGCCTTGGAGTTTGGTGTTGCAGGACCCCGAGTACCCAGCGTCCGAGCTCCTGACGCATTCATCCCAGACCAAGGGATGGCAGACTGCTCGCTTCTGCGACTTCCCGCAGGAGCTGATAATGGAAGATGCGTGGAAATCCTTTAGGGATTTTAGAGCTGAGTGGGGAGTCACGGACACCTGATGCCGCCTCAGGAGATAGGGCTGCAGTTCGAGACGCCAGTTCACTTGCGGCAGGCAGAAGTGGCAGTTGTTTTGTGTGCGAGGTGCTATCACCGCTTTAAGCTAGGCACTCGCCCAAGCCTTGCAGCTCTTCTGCTCAAAATCGTTCTGGCCTGCCCATACTTACAGATCGCTTGACAAGCTCGAAGCAGCAGGCAAGTTGAAACTCGTGCATGTGAACAACAGCAACTCGTGGCAAAGTTTGCAATGGCAGATGAGCCTGAGCCCCCCATTCGTTGAGGAGCTCATCCCCTACGACCCGGATGAATTTGACTTCGTGTCAAACGTTCAGGACATACTGGAGCCTCCAGAGGCACACATCGGAGACCTGGAGCAAGCAGAGGGGGAGGGTGCGCTCGCGACCCTGGGCCAGATTCATCGATGGTTTCCACGCAGCGGCAAGAGACGGCCGCGCATGCGCTGCCAACTTGTGCACGCTGACTTCATAGAAACCTATCATCGCTTCGTTCGCACGGTCGTGAGATCGAATCTCGAGGAGGCGGTCGTCCTGTTCGAGCGTTGTCCGAATCTGCGAATCCATTTAGCCGGTGAGAAATCCTTAACGGCTCCTCACAGGGACAAAGACCATCACCACTCAGAGGCTGAGCTGAACTTCTGGGTGCCCCTGACTCGGTGCTTTGGTGGTGCAAGCCTCTGGGTCGAGTCTATGCCGGGGAAGGGCGATTTCCATGCTCTGACTGTCGAGCCGGGCATGGCAGTGCGCTTTTATGGAAACCAGTGCCTGCATTTCACCAAAGAAAACGATACAGACCTCACCCGCGTCTCTTTCGACTTTCGGGTAGTGCGACTTCGGGACCTGGGCTGGTCACAAATACCTCATCCGGAATCTCCAGAAGCAGCGCGATGGATGATTTTTTCGTACTATGATGTCATGGGTGCCGACGGTCATGTTCTCAGCCCGCACGAGTGGGCCAGCCAAGTGGCACCGTGCCTGCCCGATCTGTCAACACCAGCTGGAAATCAATATCACCAGCCACCTCGGCCAAGCAGCTGCCGCCAGCGCTCGCAGTCGCCAGAGCACCTCAAAAACTGCGAGGCAAAGTGGGGATCTGCGAGACAAGCGAGGAAAAACTGCGCGCGCTGTGGCTGGCTGGCCAACCGGGCACAGCTTGAAAAAGTCCTTTGCTACATGGATTCCAGTGGCATCACAAGGCCGTGGGTTGCGGAGAATCCGGACAGCTACCAACCGTGGGGTTTGGGATGTCTCCTCTGTCATCGAGCCTTTCTGGCGGGGCCGAAGGACAAAAGTACTCCCTGGCCTGCTAAATCCGCTTTCACAGACTTCACGTATGGGCTTGGAATGCCAGGGCTCCTGCAGCAGCCCCTGTATCGGCATGGTAATCATGCCCGACTCCAGGCCACTGGTCGCAGTCAAACACAGCTGGTGCTTCCACAGAACCCGGAGCATGCAGCCGCAGCCCAGACTTGTCGATGACATCGGAATGCTTCGGGACGCAGACCGACGTGTGGTCAGGCGCCGCTGTGCAGAATTTCGAGGAAGGCGGCTTCATTACGAGGGTGAAGCCGGTACCCGGAACCACTGGGGATGAAGATACCGAGCGGTCCAGCTTGTCGGAGGGATGCAGCAGAAAGGGCGTGTTGATAGCAGCCATTTTGCTTGAACTCTGTTGCCTCAAAGGCAACCCTGCCCGAAAGTCCAGCCTCTTGACACGCAGGTGCAGTTCTTGTCTCATCAGAGCAAGTGTTTCAGCTGCACCGAGCTTTGCAAGCTGGGGGATGGGTCCGGGATTTATTGAACACTGAGGGTTTCCATTGTGTCCAATCATCTCCAACTGTAGCTTGCAAACCAAGGATAGCGACGAAGATCGACCTCTACACCGCGATGCCTGCAGCAGGCAAGGTCGAATCGGGTTTGGCCGGATCAAAACTCAGCACGCCTTGTTGAGGCCAAGCCTCCACCTACGATGCTTTGAGCTTTAAAAGGCATGGCAAAACTGAGTCAGATGGGCACAGCACCTTTCCCAGACCGGACCTGCGCAGGTTAGGCTACCTGTCGCTGGATAGTAATGAGCGCTCCCAGTTTCAAGCTCGGGAGCTCAAAAGTGTTCCTCGGCTGCATACGAGGAACACATGTTCACCGTTTGTGTCTGGCTGGTGGCCCCTTGTCTCAGGTGTATGTTGATGCGGCATCCTCAGCAGGCTTTCCGAGTACAAATACAGTAGAAGGCAGGTAGCTATAGCGGTAGGACCGGTGGGACATCATGTCAGGAATGCCGTGCTGAATGAGGTTTCTGCACAATACATGAAGATCTTGTTTCACAAGTGCCCCCGACATGTTTCACGCATCAGACCGCTATGTAACGAGTGAAGAAGATGTGGGCTCCTCTTGCAGGTGCCATGTGAACCGGTACAACATCGTGAACCAGGCTCCAACATGCTCCAGGCAGGTAGACACCGGTAGAGCCTTTGCGTTCAGGTTGGCCTCATAGCGCTGAACTGCTTGGGCGAGGCATTAGGGCTCCTTGGACCGAATGTGCGACATCGGTGAATCGGTAATATGGGTCGGCAGAGGCTAGAATCCTAGAAGTGGCAGCGTTCATCTACTGATTTGCTTGAGCTGCAGATGCAACACTCGTTTCTAAACAGCTTTTTGCGGTCTGACAGTTGGATTAGTCATGAGTCTAAAGTTGCGATCAAGGAACACTGGACGAACAAAATTACAATGGCCTGCCTGCTTTGGCTTCGGCACAAGACAGCACAGCCCGAAACCGAACAGTTGTCCACCTCGTTCATGCGAGAGGGAAAAAACAGTTGTCCAGCCATGTCGCCGCATCAGATCATCCTGCCGTGCTCCTGCCATAGCCGGACTTAACACAGTGCGATGGGCGACGTGGGGTATGCAGAGTCGTCTGCAGCCAAGGCATCCTTAGAGGCAAAGGCCAAAAAGCAAACTGGTGCGCTGCAAAACATGGCACCAGGTGAAAAGTCGTTTCTGCGAGCATGATTGCGGCCGCCCACTACTATTCTCCAAGAACACTTGCCTCATCCAGGAAACCGAAGCGATCGGCTTGCTGCAGAGCCCTTCAACGCCCGCCGCAAGGATGACGATAGCAAGAAGGAGGATGACAAGGATGGTGGCAGGCGCAAGAACCATGACAAGGATGGAGGTCGCCGCCGCAAGGATGACGATGGCAAGAAGAGGGCTTTTTGAACATCCTCATTGTTTCAGTTTTGCCCACCACCTCGTCCTGTGCATCAGCCGAGTGCTTGTAATGCTCGCATCCGTGGCTTCGCTCGAGCCCAAATGTCGGAACAATGGTAGAGGAGGACAGGGACGTAAAAAGAATCAGTCTAAGTGGTGCTTAACAACGTAGTGGTGCGTTTAGCTTCACGACATGGCTTCGTGAAAATACAGCTGCCTTTACGCCGGAGCTATGCCCGGCTGGGCAGGGCGGCGTGTTTGAGAATTCGGACAGCATCCATCTCACATTTGGCAAGTTGCCTTCCAAAAAGCCATGATTACCATGATATGGACACACTAATCAAGGTCATGTTCACGACAGCGTTCTCCCAGCATTCCCCTTCTGAAAGAGACCCTACGGCAGACCGAGGCCTGACCTGGCGATGGGACCCCCGCCTCCCAACCCAGCGCTGGCGCGAGGGCCGGCACCTTTGGTTAGGTCCGGAGATCCGCTGACAGGGTTTAGTCATCAAGTCCGGTTTCAAAAGGGTTTAGGACGATTCTTCATGGCCCAGCTCAGGCCAACGAATGGCTACCAGCCACCGCAAGCATCTTCGCCTCCGCCACCACAGCCGTCGGTGCAGGACGTGCTTGGACGGCCATGGGCTATCCGAACATCTTCTATGCGATCTGTGTCAAGCGCAACTGCTACGGAGCAGCAGAAGAGTTTGAATGTGCGCGAGCTGCAGCCACTGGGTAAATGCCTTGTTTAAGTCTTTTGCACAAATCTGCGCAAATGCACAAGAATCGCGGTTGAGGGCGATCGGGCGTGCTTGCCACAGGCAGCGTGACAGGTCACATAGGTGATTTTCGACTTGAGTGCAGTGAAAGGGGGCTCGCCCACAACCTAGCAGTCATGCACGTGCAGGATTCCGCACAGGCTGCGGCAGATGAAATGCGCCTTGGCATCTGAAGACCTCCAACAATCAGTGTGGGATCTTTTGCCGACCCAGTGACAAGAGTGGCAGGTGTTTCAAAAAATCCTGACTAATTTTCTGCCTCCCTCTTGAGTTGCCAATCTTGGCTTCATTACGATACTGATCTTCAGTCCCTTAGAACTAGGATGAGGAGACGAGAGGTAGCTTTGTAATGCGGTCCTCAGGCGATACGATGGTCAGACATTGGAGCGAATCCGCTCTTTGTCGAACGCGAAGGCCGTGCCTGAAAACCTAATGCCTTGTGTGGAGCCTTGCTTGCCTTGTGCGAGAGTGAGAGTCGAGCTCGTGTGCATGTGAGGTATAGCACGGGCTTCAGGGTGGTGGCATCCAGACACACTCCGCTTGCCAGTGTTCCGAAGTCGCCCGCAAGGCGAGGGCCGTTGATGCCGAGGACTACGAGGAGGCGAAGCGTTGCAAAGAGATGCTGGCCAGGCCGGACAAACCCCGGTGAGGAGAAGTTACGTTTGACTTCATGTAATGTTGCACAGCATCTACATGAACACAAAAATACTCGTACAGACCTGCCTACACCCACACACACACGCACACACGCATACATGTATACCTACATACACGCATACATACACACATACACACATACACACATACACACATACACACATACACACATACACACATACACACACATACACACACATACACACACATACACACACATACACATACACACATACACACCTACACACATACACACATACACACATACACACATACACACATACACACACATACACACATACATACTACATACATACATACATACATACATACATACATACATACATACATACATACACACACAATCATACATGCATACATGGCATGCATGCATGCGTGCATGCGTCCATGCGTATATGCACATTATTAGGCATACATACCACCTGCACGTGTACAGATACATGCGTACATATGTGCACACGCACACAAAGAGTTTCCATTGAGCACACGCCGTGTGTAAGGCTGCGCCAGACCGGCCTCCTGCTCCGAGAGCTGGAGGCCTCGGCTAGCACTCCATGGCTTTTTTCCTTGTGGAAAGTTTTGTTCCAGAGGACCGGAAGAAGGCAGCGGTACAAAATGAAGATTACGATGCCGCCAAAGCTCTGAAAAGCGAGATCGATCGGCTTCGCAGCTGGACTGCAGTCTAGCCTGAACTTGGAAACTGAGCGGCCAGCACCGGGCCTTGCCAGGTAGTGCAATCGAGCGGCCAGAGGTACGGGCCGAGCGACCGCATTCCGGAAGGACTTGCGGCCTTGCCTTTGCTACTCTTGCGAACGCCAAGCACTGCCGAGAGCATGGAGGAGTGCGCGCAGCAACAGCCTCGGGCCAAACAGCCGCGTTGGCCCCAGTTGACGGACAAGCTTCAACATGGCTACCACTAGCCACTCATTAGCCAGCCTGAAAGAAGCCATTGCCAGGTGCCGGTGCCGGAAGCCCCGATTTCGCCAGCCACCACAGTGCGCCTCGTGGTGGACACCAGCCACAAATGGTTCCGCTGAGTCAAGACAGCGAGGCGGGATCTTCAGTCCGCACGGTTTGTGCAGTCGTGGAATGTGTTCAGAAATACATGTGACTCCGATTTGACAGCGCGAGGCAGTGATGCAAGCACCACCTTCTCGTGGCAAGCGCTCACCCTCTCCGAGTCTGCCGGCTTTCCCGTTGGAGGTGCCAAAGGGCCAAGCTCCACCGGCCCCGCCTTTTGTTCTGACGTCTGTGGCCAGGAGGGCTACCAGGCCGAAGTCCCGAGACGAGAGGCGAGTTCGACACAGCCACAGCCACAAATCATGCGCTTGCATGCGGTTGGGACCGGGGTAGATGCTCTTGGAACAGCTATTCATGCGTAGGCGGCCAACTCTCCGCCTTTGCCTGCGGCGGGCGGGGCGCGAGTGGCACGAACTCCACCCCTGTCCGGTATGGCCTCTGCACGGAGCGTGGCCCGGAAAGTCTTATGGGGTTACGGTTAAATATGGTTCCTAGCGGACCCGGTCCTGCAATGCAGGAGTCTAGGGCGGGCAAGTCGTCTTTAGCTTGGCGACTGCAAGCGTAACGAGAAAAGGCAGGGGTGGTGAAATGCCGCGTGACACAGCAGCGACATTTCCCGAGGCTCCTAAGGAGCTGCCACCGGAGCAGCCGCCGCTGTCTGAGCGCGGCTTTGATGCAGCTGACCATCCACTGAGCGGCGTGCCTAATGTGGAGGTGCCATTCCACCACTAATCGAAAGTAATATGGTACTGGAGTCATCCGTTTCTGCAGGACCTCAGCCAGCCCGAGCCGCTGAACAGCAACTTCCAAAAGGAAGCGGAGCCGCTCATCCAGCTGTTCGGCGAGTACCTCACGAACTGTGTCTATTCGAAGGACTGACCTCAGACCTCCTGGAATGTCTGCGCACGCGTCGGGGGGTCGGCACCACAGGCATGGAGCTTGCGCGATGCCGCGCTGCAGAAGCTAACGCTGGATTTGCAAAACGGCGAGCACCAGCCTCCTGGTTGGACCTGCTTGGATGCCAGCGGGCAGCACGGAGAGGACTTGCTGACAGCGCCAAGGTCGACGGATCAAAGCCGGCTGCTTGCGGGCTACGTGATCGTGCTGAAGAGGATGGTGCCGGACAAGAATGTTCAGGTCGAAGTCGAAGCGGAATGTCTGACAGCAGCAACTGCCACCGTTTGTCACGAGGTGTTCCTTGCTGCAGCGGCGCTGCTGCACACGGTTTGCCAGGCCAGTGATCCACAAAGTATGCGGGCTGCGGGCTTGCAATTTGCTTCAAGGAACTTTTGGGCCGCTCCGGGCCCAGGCGTGCGGAGGCCAGGCCAGGGACAGAGAAGCTCAAACGCCGGGCAGCAAGGTGCACTTGCTCACAACTGCAGAACCAGAACGAACATGCAAGCGGTGATGCTGAAGATCTGTATCAGGGTGTGTCTGTTTTGTTGTGCAGAGGCCGTAAGCCTATGCTTGGCTATTGTCTGGCTCCATTTTAGTTTTATGTGGCAAGCACAGGGAGTAAGAGCAAGTCTAGCGGTCTCTGATTGCTCCGCAGGCTCATTCTGCTTTGGACCCCTTGATGCCATTATTGGTGGATCGCTTGGGAGACAGCAACGCGCTGTTCTTAGACAGCTTGATGAGGGTTATGGGGCATGCATCATGCAAGAGACTGCTGCCGATCTGCGCTGGCACATACTGGCACTGTCATGGGAGGGCCCAGCGGCTTGCATGGAGCTACTGTACTGTATGTGCCGCAGCATGTTGGCCAGAAGCACATAAGGCTTAAGGGCTTTGCAGTTTCGGTGGAGCGGAATGGCGCCTGCTGGGCTGGGCTGAGGGTTCACCGTGCATGGAAGGACCTTTGCCCGTGGGACGTTTTCAGCGACGCAGCCGGCGGCGTGGGGGAGCCTCTTATGTTTTCATGAAGTGGCCTCGGGCGAAATGTACCCCCCCCTAATAAGACGACGTACTCGATGCAACTTCACCACGTAAATTTTCTCGCAGGTGGCTAGTGGAAACCTTTGGGACAGACTTCCTCCGCGGTGGCTCAGGCCACCTGCACAGATTGCCGTTGTTCCGGTGGTCGGTCCGAGGGTATAGTTCACTGCAGTTTGCACTTCGATGCATCTGTCCTCTCAAGGTGTTCTGGAAATCTCAGCTGGCAAAGGCGAGCTCGCATGTTCCCTTCGCAACCGCCGCGTGGCTTTCAATTGCGGTGTCGCACGCTTGATTGCCGGGCAGTCGGGTTCAAAAGCCGAGAGCCGGTCAGGATACGGCGTTCCTGTCACAGCCGTGGAGCCACGCTCCCTGGACCTCCGGAAATGCCGGGCGCCCTGCGCAGAGACAAAGCTCAGTAAAAGCATGGTGTCAGTGACAGTGTGCATCCACGTGAAGACATTTACATCTGTATAGACATACTTTACATGCATGTATACAGACACACAAACTAAAAGTCATATCATGTCACATCTAGAATATGTTGTATGTATGGTACATAATTATGTATGCAAGCATACATGCAGGCATACATATATACATACATACATACACACACACACACACATATATATATATATATATTATACACATCATATATATATATATATACGCATATGTGTATATATATATATACACATACATATATACATACATATATTCAAAAAATATAAACATACACATACACATACACATACACATACACATACACATACACACATACATACATACATACATACATACATACATACATACATACATACATCTATATATATATATATGTGTTAACACATATACACATACGTACATACATACATACATACATACATGCATGCATGCATGCATGCATGCATGCATGCATGCATGCATATACACACATACATCCATACGACGCAGTCACTGACACAGACGCAGACACACAGGCACAAGCACAAACAACACGTGTATACTGGCGTATGCATGCCTGGGGCTTTGGATTGGCCTGCTGTTGGCCTCTTGTGCTGAGGCCATCAGCGGCTCAAGTGGTCGCAGGAGTCGGCGGCGTCGCGAGGCGGATCCCAGCACAGCACGCCGCTCTTTGTCCTTCGTTTGCGGCACAGGTGTCGACACACTCAGCACACTTGACGCACCTGCGCTCCCGTGTGCTCTCCACTGCAGTCAGCTTGCGGATGAGAGGCCACGGCCACAGTTGCTACGTTTTGAGGTTGTCGCAGCCCACGGATTGTTGCGCCCCGCCACCTACGGATTTTTTGGCATACAGGGGTGTGGAAGGCTGGGAGTTGCCAAGTTAGCGGAGAAAAGTCGTGACGAATGATACACGTCTTGGCTTGTCTAGGACCGGCACTCGCTCCGCGCTGCATGGGTCGCTGCGCATGCAGCCATCCCTTCTAGTTGTACATGCTGTGTGTTTCGGCACCTACGTGGTGATGAAGATGGCCTTGGACGCACATGCTTGTGCCAGGTGCGCTGGTCTTCGCAAGGATTGACAGAGGTGGAGCTGGAGGCGGATCACGAGAAGCAGGCTCGCGCACGAGATGTCAGCGTGGCTGTGACCACACGCCGCACGCCTGTGCAAAGGAGGCCTACCTGGATAAGGGGGTGCCTTTTCGGCAGTCTACACTCTGGGCCGACTCCGATGAGCCAGGCAGTGCCGGAAACCCCTTCAAGCTGGAGACTTGACGGTCTCAGATACTCGTAGTAACCTCCCATATCGCCCGTGTGCAGCTGCGGCGGATGATGCAGAAGCGTCTCCGCTGCCGGAAGGAGGGATGGCGCCTGGGCTGCCAGCTGTAGTTGAGTGTTCCCAGAAGTCGATGTTGGGGGAGCCCGCAATGTGCCAAAACTGTTTCACATGTTTTGCGGTCGCTTCATTGTCGCCGCCTGTCAGAGCGGTGACGTCTCAGGCCTCTGAGGACCTCAAGGAAACGGAGCTGGACGAAACAGGTCGGGCTGCCCTCTTCCTCTTCGTTTACTGGTAAGCTCGCACCTTTTGGGCTCGACTTGGCACTTGGCAGCAGGCCGCGTGCTCGAGCTTGGTGGTGGCCTGAAGCCGTCTTTGGCGATGGTTCGAAGCCTCTGCACAGCTTGCAGCTGCACGGCTGAACAAGCTTACCAAAAAAGTTTTCATTTGTGCAGGCAACAGATTACAGGTTCCTTTCGCAGCTAGAACCGTTTCACCTGCTGAAGCGAAGCTGTCAAGAATGTTTCAGCAAGTTGCTTTCTACCAGCTCAGAGGTTGCGTCGTGGCGCTTCACGCAGATCAAGCAGCTGAGAGTGCTGTGCGCTTTGCTGTCGAGACGCTTTTCGGATATTTTTGGGCTTAAACTTGCAGGACCCACGCAGAGCCAGGGTTGCAGAATGGGAGGGATCAAAACCTTTCAAATCGGCAGATCTGTTTCATTGGCTCTCAGCCAAGGCATGGCCTTGCCTTTGCAGTTGTGCCCTGCTGTGTGGCCGGGCTGAGAGTTTCAGGCTTCAGGCATGACTTCGCAGACGCCAGTTTCGGTTTATGAGTCTTGGGGAGTACAGAATCCGAGGTGTACGCAGAAGACTTCCCGAAGCGACGCCTGCCCGACGGACGGCCGGTCACATCCCTCAATGCGCTGATCGAGTATTTGACCTGGTTGGGTGGCACTGATGCCAAGGCGGGGCCAAAGCAGCTCGGTGACGCATTGCAAGAACAAATTGGTCGGAAGAGCCTTCGGTCAGTTTGCAGGTTGCATCCGTACTTGTCCTGTGGCAGGTGGAAACCTTGCAGTTCAGTGGGAAAAACGTCGTCGTCTTCTCGAAGCCGAAGTGCGCGGTGACCGAAGCTTCGACACGCGCTTAGCAGGCCGACAGGCGCTTTCAGACTCGTGCTTTGCTGTGACATTCCGCGACGACGGCGTGCTCGACAGCTCGCCGATGCTCAAGCAGTCCGACGTGCAGAACAGGGCCATCAAGGTGTGGCGGTGTGGCTGGCCAGCCACAAGGTTCGGTCTGCTGCCGGCGGCTTGCCCGCACCAGGCAGCTGCTCGCAATCGAGATACAAATGCTGTCCAAAGTTCTTGCCGATGGGCCTCACGACGAAGCTGCTACCTCGTGCAGCTCAGAAATGCAATCCCCATCTTGGTTCCGGTGCAGGAAGCTGTTGAGCGGTCGCAGAAACCGCCAGCAGGCTGAAGCTTAGACTGGCAGGCGAGAGAAAAAAGCAAGTCTCAGAGCTCTTCGCTTTGTTTTGAGCACGATTCCACGGCCGAGGCTCGAGTCGACAAAGCGGCCAGGCCATGTTCCGTTTTGCTCAGTACCGGAGTCGAAGGTAGCGTGCCTCGTAGCCACTGTAGCCACGCCAGGGACGCTCACTTGTGCGACTTGATGCGTTGTGCTACGGTCGGCAGCGTGCTCAGCTCCATGGCATACCTTGGGGACTCCTCGCAAGGCATCGCGGCTTCTCGCTTAGCTGTAGCCAAGGTGCCACTTTCACGGCACAGTACCTACTCAGGTGGGCAGAGCCGATGCTTGCGTGACTTGGTGAGCGGCTTTCTGGAATGGCCAGGCCGCCCAAGAAAAAATCGGTGAACCCTCGTGTGCAGCACTCAGAGCCTCTCATTCCGGGTGCCAAAACGCAAGCATGAGCCCTCGAACTTTGGAAGAGCATGTTGCATATGTTGCCGAGTATAGAAACCGTCAGGACATTCGGTGCCAGAGTGCAAGGTCCCATTCCCTTTCAACATGGTGCATCAGGTCTACATCTCGCGGATGCAGCTGCTGACAAGTATGGTCACCGAGGCCGGCCATCAAAAGTGACCTAATCCCGACACAGTACATGGTCTGAGTGGGGCTGGGCATGAGGCAGGCATCCAGCCAGAGAGCAAGGAAGGCTTGCCTCTGGACCCCACCGTGCAGCTGGCCATGGACTGGTGCAAGGCTCAAAAAGCGCAACTGCCGGCACCGGCACACCGTCGACGAAGTTGACATCAGGGATGACCCATTCTTTCTAGCAGCTGAGGTTTAGCAATGCCAATGCTGACGTCAGGGAGAGCGCACCGAGCCCAGTCACGAAGAGATGCCGACTTTGCAACAGCACAATGAAGTTGCCGGTCAAAAAGTTAGCTTCAGGCAGTAAAGCTGGTTGCCGCTTGCTATGCGCATGCTGGCTTGCGTCGCATTGCTGCTTGGATGATTTGGTGCAACATTTGCTTCGGTGACCGTGTTGGGAATATCGCAGCACCCAGGAACAGTACCTGGCAAACCTGCGGCAGGCAGGTACTGTCGGGAGAGTGTCGGGAGAGTGTTTCCCAAAAGGGCGATGTTCTCTGTTTCATGACTCCATAAACTCCAATGCATGGAGGGCTTAGGCGACAAGCTTCATGTCTGGCTGCAGTCGAAAACCGTTGTCGGTGCATGGGTACTTCTCGATCAATTGCGACAGGCGCAGCGAGAAATCTTCGACGAAGAGTTCGACCGTGTGGATGCAGGCACATAGGGCTCCGCTTTCCATTGGTTTTGTGAGCCGTGTGCGTCTCCGGTGATGGTCTCCACGGGGCAAGCCCCCGCATGTTTCAAGGTGACGGACTCGGAGCCGGTGGCGATGATGGCTTGCAGCAAGAGACCGCAAGGAGAAGCCCTTAGCCTTAAGATTCGGCAAAATCTCCCACACTGGGGTCGGCCTCCTGAGGACACAGCGCACGGCCCGAACAGCCGGCAGCAATCGGTCGACCCCGAAAGGCTCTGTCGCCGCGTTGTGGGAGCTGCACTCTGCAAGTACGTCCCCCATACCGAAGCACCAGACCCGAAGCTCATGAATTCTCGTTGCCGTTACCGTTTCCTGACTTTTCAAGATAATTGAAGATCATCGCACGTCATAGAGAGGGCATTGACATGGACGTCGAAGCATAGCTGTCGGAACACCCCCTTGAGGGTGAAGCCTCCTGTCTCCTTGGCAGCTCGGCTCGAGATGTGACCGACCAGCAGTTGCACCGCTCCAGCGGTGAATGGCGAAGGTGAAGAAACAGAATTTGAAGAAGAAAGCAAGCCAGGCGTGCCTAGCGACAAGTGACACCTACGGCAGTGCTGCATTCGCCTTCACTCGAGCTCAGAACAGGGAAAGGCCGCTGCCAAAGGCAAGCCAGGCAAGAGCGGAGGCGCTTCGGCTGTAGTTGACCACCAGCCGAAGCCGAGACAGTGCTCCGCGAGGTGCAGGCGGAGGTGGCTCCGGCGTTCCGACCAACAAGAAGTTCGGTGGCCTGGCAGAGCTTATGCTCGTGTCTGTTTGACAGCATTCGCGGACAGGCCCATGCAGGTTGCACAGGATTCCGAGACATGGTCATATATGGTCGTTTGTCGTAGTGACAGACCTCGGTCGTGTTGACATTTTGGCTTCAAGCCGCCCTGGCAGCTACTTCCTAGAGAGGAAACGGCAACTGGCCCGTTTATCCCCTCGCTCATTGAAGCAATTTCCGTAGCAATGCAGTTGACTTTGCTCCACGCGCTTTTCTCATTGGCCGCTGCTGGGAAGTTCCATTCCCTCAGCCGGGCGACCCTGAGCGTGGACACGTCTACTTCAGTCAACGAACCTGGACATGCCTGGCAGTCTTGTTCATGCGTAGGTTGCGAAGTTGTAGCATGAGAGAGAGATAGATCACAAGTTGTGACTCTCCGAATGAGGCGAGCCACTCCACACCAGTCTCGCTTTATTCCAAGCCGCCAGCCTGTCACGAAAAGAAGGTCGTGGGCTCCGGTGACGACAAGCCGCTCGGGATTCTACAGTTTCCAGGGGATGAGAGGTTTCTGCAACGCTGCCGAACATGCTCCGAGGTTCCTGCAGTGCCCGAAGGAGTGCCCAATCTATGCCGATGACCGTGCAGATGGTGTTGACTGCAACTTCGAGTGTGTGGAAGCAACTCCGAAGGTAGCGACCAGCCAGTTTGCAAGCTGCAAGCCTCAAAGCCGTTGTCCCCATGTTAGATTTTGGAAATGCAGGCGTGCACGGCAGTGAACGCCAAAGAGCCCGTCCCTGATGCCGAGCGTGGCATCTGCCGTGCCTGCATCATCTACGGCTGCAAGACCTGCACGACGGAAGGTCAGGACACTTGCGCTACCTGCGAGTCGGGTTTCAAGCTCAATGCGGCTGGAAAGTGTGAGAGCACCAACACGCGGCTTGAGCTGTGATGAAGTGGATTTACGTAGTTCGGTCTTGTTAAGCCTTGTATTGCTTCCCCGAACCTTCATTCCTTCCGCCTTGAGGTACTACTGGTATGCGCTCTTTGCAGTGCTTGGCCTTGTGGCCGTGTTCATTGTCGGCTGGATTGTCGACATTGCTCGACGTCCCATTGTCAACGCTCAGGGGCTCAAGGGCGCGCTTGATGCGCGCTCGCGTTCCAAGGCGGGCCCGTGATTTCCAAAAGATGCCTCATCTTGCCAAAGTGCTTTGGCTTTGAAGGTGCGAATGCCCAAGCAGTTCGGCTCCGAGGAAGGACGGGATCTTTACCCTCTGGACACCAACCTCCTGAAGACGCCTGTGGCCGGCATTGGAGTGCAGCTCCACTTTAACTTCCAGCTGCTTCGATGCAGGGTCTGTTTATCGTCATTGTCATTGTCAAGACGTGTCAGCAGCAGTGGAAGTCACCTGTTCCATTCCGGTGGCCAGCCAAGGTTCTTCCTCATCGTGTGGGCGCTGGCAATCGGTTTGGCTTGGCTGATTCTCTCGCTTTCTGTGGACGATGCTCTGCTGATCCTCGGGACTCGAAGGGCTAAGACCGCCCGACAGAACTGCATTCTCGTCGACCACTCAGATTCACGTCCACTTCAACACAAGTTGGCACCGCGCCAGCGAATCTGTCCGAGGTTGCCTGGGGCTTCGAAACACAGCAGCGCTTGATGTGGACGAAGATCGACTTCGTGGTGAGCCTGCTCGGAACACAACAGGGTTGACCAGAGTTTCATGCAAGTGATGCCACCCTTCTAGTTTCGACCAGAAAGAGCACATGTTGACCATGTGAGAAGCCCTCTCAGTACTCTTCATCTTGCAGGTGTGCGCCTACATCCTCACCTTCTTGGGGTGTTTGGCCTTTGGCGTCCGTCAGCTGCGCATTTTCCAGAAGGCTGCCGGTGGCGTGCTTGGGTCATGAAACAAGCCGAGCAACTTGAAGTTTCAGACAGATGTAGGCCCTGATGCTTGGTGCTTACACAGTCGCTTGGGGAACCACACAGAGGGGGCACACAGGCATCCTTTGAGTCGCTATTCTAGGCGGCCGGTGTCGTGTTTGACAGCTCGTCATTGCAGGTGGACCTGCAAAACTCCACCCACAAGGACTACGCTGCCCGAGTGCGCAACCTCCCGCTGCTTTCCTAAATGATCCCGACTGGCACCCTGCCTTGAGACACTCCAGACTTGAGCGAGTCATGAGCCTGCAGACTGTCCAGACACGTTGCGGAAGCAGTCCTGTTCAGTGTCCTCTTCAGCTTTTCAGCCGACCGTGCACCATGGACCTGATCCGGCGAGTCCTTATGTGAAAGCACAAACGATGCAGCCTCTGAGCGCTTATGCGGTAGACTTTGAACTTTACACTTCATGAGGTTGATGGATGGCACAGAGCCCGTGGAGGAGGAGCTTAAGAAGCGGATCGAGGATACTACTGGGCAGAAGGTGCGAGCTTTGCGTGTGGAAGTGTGTTGCAGGTGATTGCACTTTGGCATTGCGTGGTCACCCGATCAGGTCGTGGGCGTCTCCGTATGCTGGGACTTTCAGGAGCATGAGGATGAGCTCATGGAACTCATTGAGAGCAAACTCGTCGAGAAGGAGGAGAGACTTCACCCGGCTCCCACAAGTGACCCCGGCACTGATGAGTCAGAAACACACGTACTTCGAAGCCTATCATAGGAGGGTGCGTTCGGGTGTTGTTGGATGCAGTGGCCAAATCCAAGGTGAGGAGGAGCATCCCGAGCCCGAAAGTTTCTTTGCACGCATGGAGCGCTCGATGCTGGCCGCTGATGCAGAGAAGGCGCTCTGCCGACTGCCAGAGTTTCACAGAGTTTCAAGCTGCTCTGGAACTCGATAGATAGCTCGGCACAGTCTGCAGGTTGTGGCCAAAGGCGAGATGTCCGAGGAGGCGAGCGGAAAGAAGTGTTGCTCCGCTCACTTTTGCTGCTTTCTTGCAGCGTTCTCACCACTGGCCGTTGCCCAGCGTGAAAGGAGCAAGAGCAAGCCAAGAGGGATGCTGCTGCCCATGCTGGAGATGAGGAGCACGTCGAAGAATGCAAGGACCGCACGGAATAGACCGCAGCTGAACATGGTGGGATCTTGCAACCGTCGCACCTGACCTGTGAAGCTTTGCATTTGCAGAACGCTCATCTTGTTGACACATCCCTGAAAACGTCAGGAGGTTGACGTCGTCGCGGCTCTGTGGCATTCAGACAGCGGATAGTGATTGAATGAACCTCCCCTTCCGTGCATGTGTCTGTGTGTGTGTGCTCCTTGCAATCCGACGGGTCAGGACATCCTGAAGAGTATCAAGACATGCCCGGATGCCTATGCGATCTTCGAGACTGAAGCGGCGCGTGATGCCGCAGTCGAGGCTGTCCAGAGTGGAGGCATCGAGTTCGCCGGAAACACCATTACCTTGAACGCTTCGCGAGTGGAGCCTCAGACGGTGAACTGGAGGAACTGCGCCAACACTGACCTCGTGGTGAAGGCCAAGCGCATTGGCTTTGGCTTCCTGATTATGCTTGCTGGCCTCTCACTTTGGGTGGTGGCCTTCTACCTGCCCTATGCTTGGTTCACTTTGACATTTAACTACTCCTATGGCCAGGAGCCAGGGTTCGTGGCAGGGATGACCTTCTCTATGGTCGTTGTGGCAGGAAATGCGTTGATGTACTTGGTGTGCAGTGAAGTTGCAGACCGCACTCGGTTCATCTACGTGGATGACAGGGAGGTGTGCTACATGTTGCTCTACTGCTTCGCATGTGTCTTCAACGTCGCCCTCGACCTGATCACCACTTACATGGTGGCTTACCGCATTAACGTTGGCTTGAGGATGAAGACCTACGACGGCACCTTGCTGGAGAACCTTCAGGCCTTCTCCGATCGCTTCGAGTCCTATGCCATGCAGCGGCTCCTGGCAAACAACCTGTATGCGTATGCCAGGGCCTTAGCTTCGCCTTGCTGTGCTGATACCTGCGGCCCCATGCTTCCCCAGAGCCAGGCCATGCCCCGCTCGAAACCCACTCGAGGCCTTCCCGGCGACGTTCCTCATCCCCTTCTTGATTGAGCCAGTCGCGACCATCTATGCTCCTTACAAAATGATGCTGGCCATTGTGCGGACGCAGCCTTCCATGAAAGGCTTCATGGCTGAGCGTTTGTTGGGAAGCTTGGTCTTCGACCTCTCCCGCTATGCCGATCTGATGCTGGATGTGATGATTGCTGTGTTGATCTTCTTCTTCCCCGGTGGTTTCAACATTCAGATGTTCGTTGGCCTTGCAGGTTCGCACTTGTACATCTACTTCTTCGATCACTACCGTGTGCTGCGATCCATCCAAAGCTGCAACTACGCAGACAAGATGGTTGATTGGTGGTCTCAGTGGATGATGTGCATTCCCTGCGGCTTCATGCTTGCCTGTGTCGTATTCAAGGCCAACTGCCAGCCAGGGTACCCCTGCGTGGATGGTGACACCATGATCGCTGGTTGTGTGATCGCTTTCTTTGGACACATCCTGCTGCATACACTGGCCATCAAGTTCGTCGTGCCAATGTTCGGCCTTTATGGGGAGTCCGACGGTGCAGAGACTAACACCTACAAAGACTGCTCCAAGCGAATCCCCTGCTCTTGGTTCACTGCGAACCCTGTCTTCTGCTTGCGCTCGCAGTACATCTACAAGCACAGCCCTCCCTGCACCTTCTGCCTGCCCGGCAAGGAGCATCGCACCGGGAGTGGAGCACACTGATGCACAGTGACTTCCTGCATGTGTGTGGTGTACATAAGTAGCAGCATTGCACGGTCAGTTCTCTCTGCTTTGACATGTTGCGACATGTCTGTAAGTTTCTGTTGCAATCGTTGCCTGCCTCTTGTCACATGCCCATTGTGACGACCACCAGAAACAATACGCTAGGATCAGCAGTGCCAGATGTTGCCGCTTGCTACCGCCAGCCGCTGCTTCGGGGCTTTCTGCCAGGAGCACCTTCTGGAAGTGAACGAGGACATCGGCCTCTACTTCGATGATGCCCCGGCTAAGGAAGAGGATTACGACGCCCCTCATGTGGATGTTGAGGCTGTGAAGGCCAACCTCCACGATCTCCGCGGCAAGGCTTCCGAGAGCTTCGAACAACTTCGGGGTGCCTTGGCGGGACTGGGATTTCTTTTTGGAATGGTATAAGCTGTGCAGATCAGACTCTTCACCTTAGCAGGCAGGGCCAACTAAGCTCACCCATGAAAACGGCTCGACTTGTGTCGCCGCGACGGTCCTTTGTTGATCCATCTGTTCATGTTTCTCACGGTCTCTCCACGTGTGTGTGGGCATGGCACAGCATGGAAAAGAACAGCCAATCACCGGCAGCTCCCGAGATCCGAGGAAAGGCAAGCGGGCAATTGGAAGAACTCCGTGGCAAGGCATCAGGACACTTCGAGGCGCTCGTTTGCTTGCTTGGGCCCGGTCCTCTAACCTCCGATGCAAGACTCTGAGAACAGTCCTACACGAGCTTGATTCAGGAGCTGAACAAGCAGATGTCTGGCCGCTTCGAGGATCTGCAGGGCAAGATGTCCGGGATGTCTGCTGGCATGTCCAGCACTTTCGAGGATATGCAGGGTAAGATGACTGGGATGTCTTCTGGAATGTCGAGCACCTTCGAGAACTTGCAGGGCAAGGCGCACCACCCAGCATCCCTGTTACAATAGCTCGAAAGGATTCCCTGGCTGTTTTGCGGAAGCATACCCCCAACGCGAGCTCACACGCAGCGGTGCCTTGCTGTTTGCCAGATGACCGGCTCCTGGTTCGCGAGCAAGGAGAAGGAGGAGGAGACAGAAGCTGCTGGCTCCGGCGAGACCAGCGGGAAGTGAGGAGCACGGGCTAGGATGGCAGTGGCCCAGACTGAAGAAAAAGGCGACCCCAGTTGCATCCTCGCTCTCGATTGGTTGTTGAGCGCGTCTATCCTCTGCCAGGGCAGACAGCTGCAACTTCCGCAGCATCTGGTGCGCAGATCTTGCATGGCTCAGGACAGCACCTGCTGCGCAATCCGGGGATCGTTGACAAGATCTTGAATGCCGCGGACCTCAAGCCTAGTGACACTGCCTTTGAGATTGGTCCAGGAACAGGCCCTTGAGCACAAGGAAAGTCCGACACTTCACAGGACTTTTTGAGTTTTTTGAGCAGTTTGCACCATGTGTAGGCAACCTGACCCAGAAGCTCGTGGAGAGCTTCCCGGCCCTGATAGAGCCAAGCCGCAGCCCAGGATTCCAGGAAGTGCGGGAGGGTTCAGAGTTCAACGCCAGGTTGCGTTTCGTGGAAGTCTGTTCCGAGCTTTTGTTGCTCCCGTAGCCAAGGCTGCAAGAGGGTCATTGCCTGTGAGATCGACCCGCGCATGGCAGCAGAGGTCCGTAAAAGGATCGCCTCAACCGGGCGCACCAACCTTGAGGCGAAGACTTGCCTGAATCTGCAGCCAAAGCTCATGGCCTGCGGCCCGAAGTGTTCGGTTCTGACCTGTTCTTTGCCAGGTCAAAGAGAATGATGTCCTGAGGGAAAAGTGGCCTATCTTCGATGTCTGTGTTGCGAATCTGCCCTACCAGATACCCAGCTGCACGTCAGCTCTGCTCCGATTGCGGATCCCATGGGCAGCCAGGTCGGAGAGGCCGCTGCTTTGTCGGCTCCCCACACTTCTGTGAAGCTGAGGATCTCCTCTCCGTTCACTTTCAAGCTGCTGGCGCATCGGCCAGCTTTTCGCTGTGCAGTGCTCATGTTCCAAAAGGAGTTCGCTGAGAAACTCGGCTTGAGAGAGAGGAGGGCTCAAGCCCCCCTGAAAGACAGGAAGGAAGAACGAGAGCCAGCAAGCAGCATGAAGAGACAAGACATGTGGGTATGTAATGGTATGTAGAACCTACTGTATCTACCAGTAAATAGTTGGGCCCGAGGCGATTGATAGCCAAAGTCGGTGAGTCCCAGAGTCTTGGCTGAACTATAAGAAACTCGTTCAGTCAGCAAGCAGTCAGATCGCGAAGCGACAGAGCCGAGGTATGGACGCCTCGCTGTCAACACGAGCTTGTTTGTGAAGGTCAGCTGTGTCTGCAAGGTTGGGCGAATGAACTTTACACCACCGCCGGAAGTCGACTCAATGGCCGCTGGCCGGCAAGTCTGCCCAGTCCCGAATCCCAGTCCAGTTCTGACACGGACACAAGATTCGTTCGCAGGAGTTCAGTAAGTGGGAGTGGCTGAAGTGCACCAGTCCGTAGAGTTGACAACGGCCCCGGCGAACATGTGGACATGTGACATACGCAGCTGGCGAGCTGAATGCGTCTAGACTCTGCAGTTGCCTCGGCGACCTTGCTTCTTGCACTGCTAAGGTAGTCAAGGCCAGTTCTGAATGAGTGCACGGTAGGTTCGGCAGCCAAGCTGTGGAGCAGCCTAGAGCTAGACTGGAATTGCTGGCAGTGAAGGTTTGAGATTGCGGCTTGTGACATGTGTGCTCCCCCTTGCAGATCGTGCCGAGATTTCCCCCGATCGAGGTTGACTTCCGCCCCTCGGCTTCACTACGCGAGCCGTTCGCAGGGCCTAGCAGCCTAGCAACAATGTGCTTGATTGTCAGTTGATGACTTCGTCTGAGGAGAGTGGGATGGCCTCATGCGGATATGCTTTGGACGGAAGCGAAAAACCCTGCGGTCGTCTTTCTGCATGTCCTACACTCTGAAGACTTTGGAGGCGAGCAAGTGAGCTCTACCAGACCGTTTAGCACATGATTGAATTCCGGAAAAGTCGCTCGTACCATAGTGGCAGCAAGTGATAGCTCTGGAAGTGGACGAAATACGTAAGCAGCATTGCACGAGTGCACGGTTTCAGCATGGAGGACAACTACACCACATGGTGCGCCTTATCGGGCTGCAAGCCAGACAGGAGAAGCATGAAGGATGGGATGTGAACATCGGACTCTGCCTGTGGCGGGGGGATCGACCGAGTTTTGTTGTCGGCCTTTGATGCCAGCGACTCCAAAATCACTAGCGGACTTGCGTGAACACATTGTCGACACTGATGTTTCTTTCCCCTTTGCATGGTGTTTGAGAGGACAAGGTGGTGGAGGTCTTATCGGCTTTGAAGCTCGCTGACAAGCGGGCTATCAAGAGACCTAGCTGAAGTTACGCGTTCTGCGATTGTCCGGGGTACTTGAGAGTCGAGAGCTTTGAGCTTTGGACCACAATGTCAGTCAGAGAGGATCGACTTGGACACCTACTTCAAGCTGCTCTTGGAGTTTAACAAGTGGCCGGGCAACGAATTTGTGCGTGCGATCTAAGGCAGCCAATCCTACGTGTGCACTCCAGCTTGCCGAGGCGCGGAATTCACTTCACCAACATCAATGTCGGTGCGAAGATTGGCCACGCGACTGGCACGGGCTGAAAGCAGCGAGAATAGTGCGGACATGGCACATGCAGCCTGACAGACAGTTTCACGTTGGCACAGAAAAATTTCAGCGGAGCGAGCTACCGTGTCTATCCCTTCGGTTTTGCCATTGTAGAATCCGATGCTTTGGCATGTGTCCAACTGAATGAATCGCATTCCCTGCCACATTGCGGTTCATGTTTTGGTGTGTTTTGGGGCTGCCGGAGTCCCGCACCGCTTTAATTGATGAATTCAGTCCTAGCAGCACCAAGCTATCAGCGCCAAGCCTTTCGTGTAGTCTCGAATTCACGCCGTTCTGACAGGTTTTGGATTTTCGCGAAGATCGGATTTTGTGCAGCTGCCACGGTGCCGTGCTGATGTTGTGGCACGGATTGTCTTCCCACTGCAATCCCGCACGTGTCGGCCTCCTGAAATCGTGCTCCCACTGCGCTGCGACATGTATTTGGCTGCGACTTGTGATTGCGCCTCCACAAATCGTGCTCCCGCCGCAATGCCGCACACATTTTGTGGGAATTGTGTCTCTGCCACAGTGTGGTGCGCGTTCTGGGTGTCAATCCTGCTCCCGCCGCAGTGTGTTGCCATTTTGGACTCATGGCGTGTGCCGGCATGGTTCTTGGAGATCAGTATGCTCGAACGAGGTGACTCCGATGCACCGCAGCTGCCAGACGATCTCTTCATGGAAGAGCATGAAGACGGCGACGAGGACGAGGAGATGGAAGACTGAGGCTTTTGCATCAGTGGCTGCACTCAATGTGCCAGCTTGAGCATGCAGAGGCTGAGCAAGAAGCAGGGGCGCTTGCAAAAGATCGATGGGTTGACAAGTCAGAACTCGTAACCTCTGAATTAGCCAATGTATGAAGTGAGTTCAGCTTGCGAATACTTTCTGGTCCTGTCCTGTATCACCCAGCTCGAGGCCTTTGCCTTCAACCTCCATCAAGAATAAGCGGGGTTGAAGCCTGTGGGGTGCACCTTGAGCTGAAAAAGGGGCTGGTCTCGAGCATCATGAGCTGGCGAGTTGATCACGGTGAGCACCATGCGCACTTTCATCAAAGGCTTTCTTTCGGTTTAGACGTTTCGGTGGCTGTTGCGGCTCCGCCTCTGCGAAGACCCGAGACCTCGGGCCGGGAAGACAAGGCCCTCAGCGGCATCTAAGCATGTTGTCCGAAGGTCTGCTCTGCCTGCATACATGTGCCTGCCTGGGCTGCATGGTTTGTCCGTCTGTCCATCTGTCCGTCGGTCGGTCTGTCTGTCTGTTTGTCTGTCTGTTTGACTTTCGTGCTCGCTCGCTCGCTGGCTGTCTCGCTCCCTCACCGTCTCGCTCTCTGTCTCTCTCCCTCTCTCTGTCTCTCTCCTTCTCTCCGTCTCTCTCTCTCTCTTGCTCCGTCTTGCTCCCAATCTCTCTTGCACTCTCTCTCACTCTCTCTCTCTCTCTGTGAGGGACAGCACCTCCGCCTTCGTCGAACCCCGTGTCCCTAATAACAGCCGACCTTGCTGCGATGCTCTGTAGCTCCGTGGTAGCTTTTTCCTAGCAGTCCTAGCAGCCTGCACCAAGATTTTCGGAGCGAAGTTCGATGTGTCAAAATCGGACGTGAGGCCGGCGATGCCGCGTCTCTTCAGATGGCTTGGCCTCTGCCTGCTCTGGGTAAGTGTTGCGCAGGAAGATTTTCCCGAGGAGGACGGCGTGCTTGTACTCACTGAGAGGCTTGTCTGCGAACGGCATTCCCCCTCCTTCCTACAAGTGATGCAGCGAGCGGAGCATCCAAGCGGTCCCGGCCAGCAACTTCCACATAAAGCCCAGGAAAAATTTCCGGGCCGCCTTGGAGAAGTACCACTACATCCTGGTGGAGTTCTATGCTCCATGGTGTGGGCACTGTAAGCAGCTGCTAGGCCGAAATACTTCAGCCAGTCCAAGCAAATCACAGCGGGCGAAGACCTCATCGAGTTCACCATGTAGCGGGTAGCCGCGTAGCCATCCTCTGTGAAGATAGGACTCGTCACTGTAGGGTAATTGTTGCTCGGAATGGGGAACTGCAGTGTGCCGCTTGTGAATGCTGATGGCAGTTCTAGATGAGCAGGTTCGCCCCAGAGTATGCTGAAGCGGCGAAGCAGCTAAAGCAGGCAAGTCAGCCTATTCCACTTGCGAAGGCGCGCTTTCGTTTCACGCAGAATGTGCCACAGTGCGAGGTGTGAAGACAAGTCTCTTGCTGCATTGATTAGCATTGGTTCCGTAAAGCACCCTCATGTCAAACCAGTCCCTGATACCGGGCATTTCTTCCAGTGTCCAACATACAGCATACAGCAGCTTTTGCAGATTTGGGGTCCGGCCTGTGACACCTTATTATCCGGCTGCACACGTGGAGAGGTAGATGCGACAGCTGAGCTGAAGTTGGCCGAGGACTGGGTTGAGCAGTCTTTTTGGCTACTTGCAATTCTGGCCTAGGCTTGTCCGTCATGATGACTTTTGACACTTCTTTCGTGAGGACTACAGCGTCAGAGGTTACCCGACCATTCGCCTGTTCATCGCAGGCCGTGACCAGGACGAGGGCATGCATCAAGTCAAGTCCACAGCTTCAGACCCGGCCACGAGCCACAGGAGTATACTGGTGGCCGGACAGCACAGAGCTGCTTCGTTGCACTTAACATCGACTTCGACGCTCTTCAAGTGCCCGCCGACGATGGCAAAAACACCTGTGCCATACGCTATGTGCTTCATCAAGAAGAAGCAGGTCCCACTAACACCACGTGAGTGACAGAACAAGAGTTCTTTGGATGTTTCGACCTGTGCTGAAACCAAACATACTTGGTTTCAGCAAAATGTCTCCATATTCGCTGCCCTTGACTTTGTCGTCGTCATGGCTTATTGCGGTGACAATTTTCAAGAACTGGCCACTTCCCAAATCGCGTGGCCAGAAACACGAGCTTGTCTCCCTTTTTTCCACGAAGGTGTTGTGACATGGGTGCTGAAGAAAGCCGGTCCACCGGCGATCGAGCTGGAGACCGTTGAAGCCGCGATGGCCTTCGAGAAGGAGAACAGGCTTACCTTGCTTGCACCGGTTTTCGTTTCTTAGCGTCGGCGCATGCCGAAAGACAATGACTTCAAACGAAGATCAGCTAGGCGTGGCATGTGTATACAAAGCTACACAATACGATGCCGCACTAAATTGTATGATGATATATGGATATGATATTTTGATTCTTGTTCCCGTGCCTATCCGTGCCTCATGGACAAATGGGTGAGAGTTAGTCCCTGTAGCCTGGGGAGGATTTGTCTCTGTTCAATCCAACATGTTGGTCCTATCCCGCTCACGGGCGCAAGGCTGGCCGTGTTCTGCTTTTGCGAGCCCTCTGCGCGGGCAGCCTTCGAGACAGCAGCGAGGCAGATCGAGGACCCAGGATCTGCCCAGATATCGCATGCTTGTTGTAGGTGCACCTCCCTGCGCATAGGAGATATGTCCAGAAAGTCACTGACACTTCTCGCATGCTGAGTCTCGCACTTTCTCCAATGAAAAAGGCGACCCTTCGCTTCGCGTCGCCTGCCTCGGCCCGGTCGCAGGTGAAGGATACTGTCCGCATCCGGTTCCAAGTAACACGACGAACGTGGGCCGGGCGGCGGCGGGCTTCTCGTTTTTTTGAGCAATCAGGGGGCTTCCAGGAGGGGGGGGGGGAACTCTATTCGCAGGCCCTGGATTAAACGCGGGGGAAGGAGGTTCGCGGAAAGGAAGGAGGGAACGTCTCACCCCTTCGCCCAATGCCGAGGCGAATGAATAAACACTAAACATCTCCTTAGGATGTTGCCTGACCCAACCCAAGAGACTTAAACCTCGACAACACCTTTCCGAACTTGTGGTCTTTGTCAGATGCAAGGATGCTGTTCGATGCATGCCGTCGCATATCAATGTGGTATTGTGGCCCTCGCATGATGGCATGCCATGAGCTTCGCACCGCTTTTTCAAAAGGCGCCACGCTTCACCCTCAAGGTCACCGTGGCCTTGCATATCTCAGGAACCGAACGCCTCAGCATGCGGAATAAGCAGCAGTCTCACAACTGCCAGCTCTAGTGCCGGGAAGCCTTACTTAATCGCTCGTCCGCACCAAGACAAGACGTTCGAATATACAGCCAGCGCCCTCGTCGAGACAATGGAGCCTCTGCAAGAGCTGGTGCAGCGGCACCGGCTGCAGTTGACCGACTTGCAAAGAGCAGGTGAAGACATGGGTTTTTTGTTGCAGGAGCAACATGACATCTGATGCGTGCTAACTTCCGTTTCAAGCGCAGGCCCATGCATCGATTCAGCCAAGGTTGACCACCTTGCTGGACGCACACCAATCTGAGCTTGAGGTGCATTTGCGTATGTTCTTCTGGCTACTCCTCGGCTTCGTGTCGTATACGTATGTATACGTAATCGTACACCGTCCCAGGCACAAAGGAGATGTGTCATGGATCAGACTGAGATTTTCTGTTCTGCCGATACTACATCTGACAAGCAGGTTTAAGGCTCGCTGTATTGGTAGACGGGGGTCGTTCTCACGTAGACTGCTGGGCGGATGCCGAGTAGGTCACCCGTTGCCCTCCGCGGAAGAGCATGAACTGCCGCTGCTTTACCTTCTGATCGCCCACCTGTTCCAGAAAGGTGGCGATTGCAAGCGCCCCGGGTGCCGCCGCGGCATCGAAATCAGCTGCTAGCGTTGGAGGCCGACACTTTCTCAGCTGCGTCCGAAGGGGTGCAGATGAGCTCTTTCGGTCGCGAGCACTTGATTGTTCTGCTCCAGGTGAGCGAGGCCGTCTTCCCGCCATCGCAGAGCAGGGTCAAATTGGCTGCTCGCTCCAAGTTCAGCAAAAAGGCGAAAGAGTCGAGGGCAAGAATTGCTAATAGATGAAAGTAGCTACTAGCCTTCCCTCAAGCCATTCATCGATAGAGGGGACGGATTGCGGACCTCACCTGGGGTGTTGAGTGGCGCCCCCGAAGTTCCTTCCCTCCAGTTTGATTCTGTTTGATTCATGTTCTTTAAATGGAAGACATAAATGGAAGACGCAGGAGAACGTGTGCCGCTTGATGGCTTCCCCGTGAAGGAGGAGCCTATCTTGGAACCAGTTTTCATGGACAGGCAGATGAGCCCGGCGATCCCGACGATCGAATCGAGCACCAACTCCATGCAATGGAGGATGCATGCTTCCCTGGCGTCAAGCGACGGAGCTGCTACAGTAACAGTTGGGGCGGTGACGACGGAGACTTCCCGCCCAGAGCCTCCGCCGCCCCCCAAGAAGTCTCAGTTTGGATCCTGCGCGGATTTCTGTGCTGGCATCCTCGTGACACTGAGCTCCGTCAGCCAAGTCCTTGAACTGGAACTGAAGGGGCGTTCTGCAGCTTTTGCGCTTGGCGTGGAAGAGGGTGCAGACTTCACAGACTACTTACACCTCTTTCGGTATTCTAACTCCTTCTTTGACATTGCATTCCTAATCGAGTGGGTCATCCTCGTGGTCGTTTATCGGCGAAACCCCTGTACGTCTGGGGCAAATGCCTTCGACACCTTTCTCGTGGACGCTTGGCCTGAGCATTGAATTTCCCAGATTCCCTGTGGCTTCTTGAATTTAGTCTGCTGTGGGTTGCAGCTCCTCATGTCCTCGATTGAAGCAACAAGGTTGTGGGCTTGGTGGACTTGTATTTCAACCTTGCCATATGGGTCATGGTCGCAGAGCTGTCAGACGCAACGATTACCTGGTATGTCCTGCAGGCTGCTTCTGGGGTACTGGGGCAGGAGTTGAGAGGCGCAGCTGCATGCCCGATCCTTTGTCGCAGTCCGTTCAGGCTGTGACGGCTCTGAGAGCAATCCGCATGCTGAGCGGCTCGGTTTCACAAAGCCAAGCATTCTGCCTAGACAGGCGTGGTGATATGCTCTGCTGGAAGCTTTCGGCCTTGCTGTCATCACCAAGAAGAATGACACGGCTGCTGCGGCTGTTGCTGCCACTGCTGCTGATGGTGCTACTGCTGCTGCTTCTGTTGTTACTTCTACAGCTGCTGCTATTGCCACTGCGATTGCCGCTGCTACAGCTACTGCTGCTGCTGCTCGTCCTCCTCCTCCTCTTCCTCCTCCTCCTCATCCTATTACTACTACTGCTGCTCCTACTCCTACTACTACTACTACTACTACTACTACTACTAGTTCTACTTCTAGTTCTACTTCTACTTCTACTTCTTCTGCTGCTTCTGCTGCTGCCACGTCTTTTCTTCTTCTTCCTCTTCTACATCCCCTGTAACGACTGCTACGGCGAAGACGACTACTGCTATTTCGACGCTAGAGGAATATCACCCCCAACCATCCCCGCCTCCACCATCACCATGGCATTAAGTCTGACGGCCATAGTTTCTTCATTTGGGCTTTGAAGACAATCATCGTGCTCTCGGCGGTGCTACGATGCTCGAGTTCGGTGCTGACCTCAGGAACTTTCCGCCTTTGTCGTGGAATACGTCTGCTTCTCCGTGCTTGCCGCTTATCCACGGGTATTAGTTCAGAGCTAGGCTAGAGCTGTGTTTGGCAGAGGTAGGTTGCGTTTCTCTTAGAGGTGGGTCGCTCGTCCGCAGGTCCAACAGCTCCGAAAGCATAGTGTGCTTTCTTTTGGAGAGCATTGTTTGGTTTTGCTATGGCAAGAATTGGATTTGGGGCTTTGACTTAGCAGAAAAATCCACTGTGTGGCAGGATTGCCAAGCCTGGAGAACCATCTGTAGCCATACTTACTATTCAGTTCAATGATCTTAAGTCTAAAGCACTTCAAGCCTTGCAAGGTCTGCAGGCTCGGGACGCGAGAAGGGACAATAGGCAGATCGTCAGCAGAAACAGGCAGCACGAATTCGTCATGTACTGCAACCTTGGCATGGTGATAGGTCCACATCGCGCCCATGTGCGGCGACACGTGAATGGAAGCCCAAAATGTGAGAAGAGATCGCCGAAGTCGCCATGTCTTAGGCCATGCTTTCTTGCCATCCCTTGGCTGGGCAATGGTGCTTCTGGCGGTCTTCATGTCGGCTAGTTCCTTGATCATGGGCGGCCTGGCTAATGGTTTTCGCAAGTCCCGGATCTTTGGCACCGTTGTCTCATGAATGCGAAACACTTGGAGAGACGGCGCTCTTCAGGCACACTGCTCCAGCCGTATATCAACAGCGGCGCAGAATTGGATGATCGTGTGTGGAGCCTCATCTTGCAGCTGATCATACTGAAGTCTCGGAGCGATGTCTGTGCACTCAGTGCATGCTGACGTTACAGTCCGACCTGTCCACTTGTCGAATTTGCGGTCGGCTTTAGAGAAGCAGTCTTCCCAGTTCTCCACTAGCGACTTTGATGCTTGAGAAGCTGGTAACCGGTAGGAAGAACGCATCTGCAACATGGGTCTCCCACTTCAACTTCACCGCATTATGTCCAGAACAGAGCAGGCCACAGTTGCGCAGCAGGGCTCAGAGGCACACTGCTTCATCCGATGAGGAGAAGCTTGGAGCTCAAGCTCTGTCTTCTATGCATGCTAAGGATTTGGTACCACTACGGAACTGCGCAGCTTGGGCCGGGATAAGTCCTGCGAAGAAAGTCCCGCAGTGATAACAGAAACCGTCCTTGCCGCATCGCAACCCGACAGGGCGGTCGTGCCCTGTTGCCCATGCACTGTGTGTGTGTGTCTGTCGGAAAGACTTGCGTGGTGCAGGCGAAGCCGGAATTCATGTTTTTCTTCGAACTAAGAGTTTCGAGCCGCAGAGTACACAGCAAAAACGTCCTCATTCAAGTCGCCCAAGGTGTCCACCTCTGAAAAAGTAAACTTCTCGCCGTGCTGGTAGAGGTCTCTGTGATTCCACGCAACCCGGAAAATGTAAAGCTCAGCTAATATTTCCCCCAATAAAATCCCAATCACGACTGGCTCGGCAGAGGGAGCGGTCGTTTCCGAAATGCTCAGGTACCGCTCCTTCTACACTTTATACGAGCCTGGGCGGCCAGCTGCTACACTTAGCAAATGACACATCATCAGTAGGTAGCAGCGGTAGGGGTCATGCCTCTTCCGACCGTCTCTCGATTACGCAGTACACCTCGCACTATACTTGGTTCAAGGACATCGACTGACGCTTCAGTGGCAGCAGTCTTTTTTTGACTTAGTCCGACTAGAGACTCGTTGAGGAGGTGCGTAAACTGTGCAGTATAGGCGGTTTTACAAGCTTTTCCTCAGCCCTTTCCAGAGACACAGGACATAGGACCAGAGAAGTCACTCTACACGTGACGGAAGTTTCCCTGATGGAGCAGGGCATCGTTAGAGCTTCAATCATCCGAGCCCAGTAGCCGAGATGTAGGAATAACATGTTGCAAACTCGAACCCAGGAGGTTCGAACGGCCCAGAGGTAAACTGGCAAACCGGTGTCTGAGGCTGTGCGTATTAGGGCATACCTGAGCCCCAAAATCAAGAGCTCATTGGGAATTCTCCGTGCATTGCAGAAAATTCGGAATAATGCCTCCGATGTGCCCGAAGTCTGGCCGCACACCTTGGGCCTCAGACGGACAACATCCACTGTCCGTTGTGAGAGCTTGAACTTACCAGGCCACGACTTCTCCAGAGGCCCCTTTCATTGTTTCTTCAGTTGTTCTGCTTCTGTTCAATGCAAGCTGTTGCTTACCAGAAAACTCGCAGCCTGACCACCGCAGTGTAACGGAGCGCCGACAACTTTCCCCCGTTCTGATCCTGAGGAGATCACTTTTGCTGGCAACTGGCCAGTGAAAACCCGTCCAGTGATGGACAAGGTATCCCAAGCGCATCTTGGCAGCGTCGAAACTTATGGACTTATTTGCTACAACGGGGTAAAGCGGGCAAGGCCTCCGAAATTCGAACAGCGCTGTATGCAAACAGGCATAAATACATGCATATACAAAACAACACCAGGGTCTTGTCTACAGGCATGATGGGTTCATGTGCACACTAAAGATACACAGAAACGAAACAAACAAACGGATATTGTGAAACGGCAACAAGTGCGGCAACTTTTCTCAAGTTTTTGGGCTCTGTAGCTCTTCCTCCTTCTTTGCCGTTTGCTTACCTCCGTTACTCGCAATGAAAGATAACCACGAGACCTCAGCTTCTGAGTTGAGTGATGCTCCTTCCCAGAAGTGAGCTGGCCGCATGCCATCAACCCTTGGACCCACGGCTTTTGAACGCAGTGCGGGAAGAATTCCGAATAGGGGCCACGGCTACGTTCATACTCTGCAGGGGACATTATGTTCACACGACGCCCGACTTCCCGACGCCCACCCGCACACATGTGCATGCATGCATGCCCACCTAACATACCCAAGACCCCCAACACGCCCAAACCACCCAGCACGCCCAACGTTGACGCAAACACACACACACACACAACACATCCAACACGCACAACGCACAACGTACATACATCAACATGCACTGCACGCACGTGCAACACGCACGAGCGGCAAAAATCAACGGCGAACGGGACTCGGCGGAGAAATGTCGGCCCAAAGCGCAGACGTATGTACACATGCGAAGAAGCAAAAGGCAGCATGTGCAGAATATGTTTGCTCGGCTGTAGCAAAACGAGGAAAGCTGACTGCACTAGGCTGCTCTACTTACTGTGCAGTAATATTGCATCAGTATCTGTTGTTGGGTCAAGCATTCTCTGCAACACGAGCCGTCGAGACTCCTGTGAAAAGTTCAGCTGGGGAGTGGCTTTGACAGTCTGCTGACAAACGATGAAAGAAACTACCCAGGGTTGATGTGCACCTGTCGCGACTGTAAAATGCCAAGCTTCAGAAACATGCATCTTTCGCTGGATGGCATGTGTCGCAAAATTTTGTTTCAGATGATGGACGGATGTGCAAGAGGATGAGATGAGCATTGTGAATGCATAATGCCGGCATGAGGTTTTCAATACTTTTCCTGGCATATGTGACGGTCATTGGCTTCGCGATTATCCGAGACTTGGTGGCACTGGCCCCCACGGAATGATTCTGGCTCCCTTGCAAGTGTCTTGTTCATGTCGATTTCAAGCTATTCACGGCTATGAAACACACGTTTGCCAAAACAATAAAGAGCGGCGCTCACCAGCAATCGCAACGACGTTAGTCACCACCACCGCCACCACCACGACCACCACCACCACCACCACCACCACCACCACCACCACGACCAACACCACGACCACGACCACGACCACGACCACGACCACGACCACGACCACGACCAGCAGCATCGTCATGATGATGATCATCATCATGATCACCGCAGTTAGTAGTATTATCATTTTCACCAGCACGATCTGAGGCGTCATTACGGCGGTGTTTTTGAAGGTCTCTTGGAAGAAGCAGCATCGGGGATTGTGGGCGAAGAGGCTTCTGAGACAGCGGCGGCCTTCTAGTCCGAGGATACCCTTGATGCTGCCCACAACGATGCCGAGCATTTGGTGGCAGAGGCACTCCGCAAGAAGGCAACAGTCCGGGTTGATGACGGGGCTGGCAGCGCGAGAGGGAGAGAGAGACAGAGGCTCTAATCCCGAGCAAAGCAAACAGAGAGATCGAGATGAAGGCTAACTTTCTTTCTGGTATGTGTTCTTCAGTGGGAGTCCAAGCCTTGGTTGAGAGTGCAGCAAACACTCTTCAGCCAGACTTGCCGGCCAGCGAGTGTTGCGTGTCGAAGCCGGCTGTGGCTTGACGTGGTTCCGAGCTCCTGCGATTTCCGCCAACAAGTACGATGTTCCAGCAAAAAGGCCATTCATAGTCGTTTTCTCTCGGCTTGCCCATACTCGGTTGAAGGAACGAAGAATCGCACGTCTCCCGGCAGGCAGACGTGCGAGGTGCAAAGTGGAAACTGCTGAGCTAATGTCGTGTATCCAGTATAACCAGGCAGGCTTCAGCTTCAGTCAGTGATTCGACGATGTGAACGAAGATGCAGATGGGTGACTGATTGGTGCCTGGCCAGCTTGTTGGGGGCGTTGCGGGGCCAGACAGCGGACATAGCGGCCTCAAAGCCGGGTCCAAGAAAGAATAAGGTAGCTTGCATTTCATTTCTAAAGAGCACGAGAGGATTACCGGACGAAGAGTTTTACACGAACGAGCAATGCACGAGGTGTGTCTGTCTCTGTCTCTGTCTCTGCCTCTGTCTGTGTGTGTGTGTGTGTGCAACCCGCTTTATCAAGGGATAGGACTTTAAAGGATTTCTGAGTGTCTCGCAGTTTAGCAGGGGGGCACCCCGCGTGAGCATAGCTGGTTGCTAAGCCTGATAACGCTTCCGTCCGAGCTAGGTCGCCTCGTTCGTGTACTCGTCGACCGAGAGTTTCCTTTCGTCGCGTCTTTCGCCGCCGTCGTCGGAAGAAAAGAAGAGTCTCCAAGTCGAAGTCCCCGTCGGGTGGTGATGTCGGTACAAAGCTCTAATGAGAGTTCATTGTCTTCAGCAGCAGGCAGAAGCCCGTCAGCTAGGGTTTGTGCAAATGTCGCATGGCATCAGATGCCGTCTTTTTGCTTCTGAAGCTCGCATCCCTTTATCTGTTGCCTCTCTAGCCATGGGGAAGCAAGACCTACCCAAGGCGTACCACAACAAGCGAGCAGGACCGGCCATCTACATTACATACCCAAACTGATCTCGATCATCCCGTTTTTCCTGGTTCAGCAAGTGCAACCCGAGCCGGCTGACGAGTACACTCGCAGATTTGTTAAGTGCAACGGGAAGTTGCTTCGGCTCCACCGTAGAGGCCACCAAGCACGGGTCCTGAAGCCAACTCTTTTTCGTCGGTACCCATTTGGGGACCGGCACCAGAAGACTCAGCATCGTCATAACAAAGTGTGCAGCTGAGGAGTAGGTGAAAGCTTCACCTTTCAATCTTCACTTTTCACATAATCCGTCAGTTGGCAAATCAATCGGTGAGTGCTTTTGCTCTCTTGAGAGTTTATCATTCGTGTGATCAGCAACTTGGATCAAAAGTTCATTGCATCAGATCCAGCCATGAAACGAACCGCGGCGCAAGCAGGATTTCCCGCTGATTCGCATTTGGTGCGTGTGGAAGCACATGTTCCACTAGATCGCTGCACTCGAGGTGGAGCTATGATTTTTCATGTCAACTGCCATTCCTCATATACCGTCGACCACGTGATGAACATTTTGCAATATCGTGTCAAAGATGCCGCTGGTCGAACCATCGTTTCAATTGCACCAAGCTGGCCGACATGTGGTATTCACTGAGCGCGCCTTTAAGACATTGGAGCCAGTTTTCTTTGTACGAGTTGCACCAGATGCCAGAGATTAAAGCAATCTGACAGGATTTCCTGCCTGTTCAAGAGTTGTAGTCAGCTCTGCCGCACGCATGCCCTTGTGTTTGTTCTTTTGTGCGTGTGTGTGTGTGTGTGCAACCCTGCTAGTCAGGGATCGGACGTTAAAGGAATTCTGAGTGTGTTGCAGTTTAGCAGGGAGGCAACCACGTGAACATGGTCTTCACCTCTGAAATTAGGCGTGGTTTTCAGAAACGCGTCAACCAGAAGGAGGATCGCACAAATGTGTGCTTTCGCGAGTGTGTGTGTGTGTGTGTGTCCATCTCGCAACGTTTCCGCTGTCGGATTCTTTGTCCATCTGACGACTCATAGGATGTGAGGTTTCTGTTTGTTCCTGACACGTAGCCCCAAGTGTCTAGCAACAAGTACAACACCAACGGAATACTGAAGACATTTCCTGCGTGTTATTGTTGCGGATTCGCAAACTGCTAGTAAACAGAATGCGCATCCATGGAGTCCCGAAGCAAAAAAAAGCAAGCTCGTGGGATTGTGCTGCCAAACAACTTGGCAAATGTGGCGGGGTGTGAGGGTGTTTGGTTTTGCGACAGCATCCACAGAGCTTGGCTTGAAACTTTTTTGCAGAATCGTGCAGGCACAGTACGTGGAGAAGCTGGAAAGCGTTTTTCAGCAAATCGACGATTCTGGCCAGGGCATGATTACGGAGGCGCGACTGAACCAGATACTGCAGGACCCGCAGGTTGCGGTTTATTTTCAGACGCTGGACTTGGACGTGCATGAAGGCAGGGACCCATCCAAATTTCACAAACTTCAGTCTCCAACGCGCAGTCGTCCAAACCCCAACCGGAGCTGGATCTAGCATGGATGACAGGCACAGCTTTGTTCCACATTCTGGACAACGGAGATGCTAGCCTTTCCTGGAAATGATGTTGATTTTTGTAGAGTGGGCTTTTGCGGCCTTCACAAATCATATTTTTTCGGGCATCCAAGCGAAGCTCAGGATGGAGAAGTCACTCTCGATGCAGCTTGACTGCAGTGTGCACCATTGAGCCCCCAGGGCCACAGCCATGCAGTCTGTACGGGGTAGCACATGTGGCTCGTTCATATCCGCGACGGAGTTCCACTGTGAGGAGTTCATCAACGGCATTCTGCGCTGCAGAGGGCCGGCAAGAGCAATAGATCAAGTTGCAATGCGAGCCGAGCTCAAGCACTTGGACCTGAAGCTTGCCAAGCCGGGATCACAGATGTTACGTGGGTGTTGTGCGTTGGCGTTGTCCCTGTCCCCGCTTTAGCATGGATGCCTACACCGCTCAGGTTGACGAAAACTTTCAAGGAAAGCGGCTTCATCAGGAATCTTGGCATGCGCACCGTCACATGGCCAGTCATCGATCCGATGTCTTGGCCTTTCTTGCCTAGGAGAAAGGACAGTGTAAAGACTGTGGACGGCCGCCGTGGCGATCACATGAAGGTCTTCCGACTGGCAGAACCTGTGAACCGGTTCGCACGTGTGACCAGTCTAGAGTAGCTGCATAACCACATATCTGAGCAGCAGGATCAGTTGCGAGGTAATTCCTGCAACTGTCCTGTGTCTTGTCCAAATAATATGTACTTTATATGGCCTGGCCTGAAACGAAGTGTCCCGGCAATTCAGTCGCAGCGAAAGACTGCGAAGGCTTAGGCAAACTTCAGGTGCTGCCCTCCAAAGAGGGTCGGCATTCTGGCGCGAGTGAGCCCTCCAGCTGGCGGCAAGAGTGATGAGCGTGCCTTGACGACTGTCGCGTGTCTGTCTTGGTAGCATATGCTCTTGAGCCCACAACTGCATCATGTGCTCTGGTGGAGGACGTGATGTTTGCTTACAGCGCTGTTCCGGCTCTGGCCGCCAAGTACCAGGTGGGACCAGGAATTGCTGGCAAAGGTTGTTGAGCCAGCAAAGCAGAGCAGGCACTCAGAGCAGATGATTGAATCATAGCAGAGAGCAGCCGTCTGCATCGCAATGCCCTGTCGGCGCAATCCCTGCAGCATGCCTCCAAGCACAGCCAACACGCAACGATCCCGCGAGACCTTTGCGCTCAGGCCAACGTGCCGACAATTAAGATGTTGTTCCCTCACGACGAACAGTCCGCGACTTTCGCCGGCGACTTGAGCAATGCCGAGGATTCTTGGGGTGACGGCACATATTGCACTACATTTCAGTAAATGTCATGATATTTCATTGGAAGTGCCCGGCTGCCTGAAACAGTCGTCGAAATCGTCCAGAAGTGGCACAAAGCATGTTCTCATTGCCATGCCTTGATTTCCAGGAAATCGAGGCCTTCGTCAAGAAATTCCGGCAGCCCATGATCGCCGATTTCACCGGCGTCACGAGTTTTGCAGTTGGTGGGGGCCAGCTTGCCTTGTTCTAGCAGCTCTAGCAAATTACATCCTCGGCCCATTCCACAACCCATCTCGAGGGCTGGAACAGCACAGCAATGCCCCTCACCCAGCTCGAACATGATGACCAGTATCAGCTTTGAGGAAACCGCCGCGGATCTTTTTGGGGACGGACGACCGATCCTGTTCTTGTTCCGGGATAAGGACGACACAGGTGCCTCTGCACGCTGTTGCACGGAGCCGACGAGTTCGGGCTGGCCAGGCAAAGCTGCTGAAAAGGCTCTTCAAGCCGTGGCTCCGCGTGCCTTGGCTCAATTACATTACGGCGTCTCCTATCATTGGGGTTGAAGCCGTCGCAGTCCATGCATGGTTCACGCATGCGCCACAGCCGCAAAAGGTTTACAGCGCAGACTGCTGCTGTCCGTCGCCGGCTCTAGCTGCTTGGCACGAACGGTCGGGGTACATGATGGCTTTTAGGGTCTTTCATGCCCGTGTTCTGGGAACATTTTGTAGGACTGTAGGGACAGCGCCGCATACGACACAGTTCTGTTTAGATAAGAGTACCCTCGACTTCCCAATCTTGAAGTGCATTTTTCCAAAGCGAAACAGTTTCCGGATTTTGAGAGTACCCTGGATTTCTTCACCCAATTTTCTTCTTTTGAAAGGACTCCAACAGTAGCCAAAAATAATCAGAATTGAAACACTACGGCGCATGAAAAAACAATGGAGGAATCGAACCCGTGGCCTTCGCGAATCAGTTTATGTGCTTGACGCTCAGGCACCACCTCCTTCGACTCGCTTGTAAATCCGTTATTCAGGCCGAATCAAACTGTCACGAAGCTCTTATTGGGCACGCTGGGAACCCCTGTCCGAACTTCAAGACAAGACTTATGTCCTGTGTGTCATGAAGCACCTGTGAGCCGATCTTGAGCAGGCCATGCAAAAAGTCGGGTCTGAACGAAGTAGTTTCGGTAACATGCCACTGCTGCTTGTGGTTGCAAGTGCTCAACTACCACAGAATTGTCACGCCGCACAGCCGCGCGTAGCATGCGGAGCGAAGAAAAAGTAGTAGTAGTCGCTGTGGCAGTAGCAGCAGCAGCAGCAGCAGCAGCAGCAGTAGTAGTAGTAGCAGGAGAAGCAGCAGCAGCAGTAGTGGCCGCAGCAGCAGCAGGAGTAGTAGTAGCAGTAGCAGTAGCAGTAGCAGTTGCAGTAGCAGTAGTAGTAGTAGTAGCAGCAGCAGCAGCAGCAGCAGGAGCAGTAGTAGTAGTAGTAGTA